>CM053788.1:420466648-420639148 GCA_028749045.1 Cupressus sempervirens | reverse complement strand
AAACTTATAACTTTTATCTTCAAATTTAATTCTTTTTATTTAATTAATTTCTCAATTAATTAAATATAATTACTTTTTTTAACATCATAATAATTTTTCATTAAATTAAATCATTAATTTAATTATTTAATTTGACTTAATTAATAGAAAATTTCACCAAAGACTCATAAAATAAAATATGAAAACTCATCATAGAAAAACACATACAAAATCAAACTAAAGGGTTATAATCACAAATTAACGTCATCCGATGCATTCAAAGGGTACACAACTCAGATACTTGTCATAATTTTCTAGGACGAATGGCTTAAAGGTTTAGGATCTAGACTCAAGAATTTATCTCCCCTCTCTTGCCATTGAGATAATGTGATAGGGGATGCTCATCTTGGCAATTCAGGGAAGTCGATACGTGGTACTTGCATCCTACATAAAATCCATGCATGTACAAACACAATATATACTAAGCTAAATAGGCAATGGCAGGAAGTGGTGCATCATGTAGATCCCGACTAGCAAGTGACTATGACTCCCTTCCTTAACCGCATCAGAAATGCCATACATAAAGAAAACATACATGCACACCATACACATGTAGTATGGGGTAAGTATCCATAAGAGAACACATATGATAACTCATCTAACTAATCATCATCAATAACTAAAAACACTATAATAAACATCATGCATACATAAAATATATAGTACCAAGTGATCTCATCATATAATCAACTAAATGTAAAACAATATTTGATAATCTCTAAACAATGCTACTAATAGTCAAGCATAAAACTAGCCTAAAAGAGTTCAGCAATAATAGCAAAAATGTAAACTAGGGGAAGGAACTACATCCACCCCCCCTAGACTTAGGCTTACTCTTGGAAGCTTACAAGAATGGTAAAACTAAAGAATTCACTAGGTGGGTCCCATTGGACCCTTTCCCCCTATAGGAGGATATGACTCTACTAAGAACACTCTCTGAGATCTACCCATTTCTCCAACTGTAGGTTCTGAAGCTATGGGTCTTTGGCCTGAGAATTGTGATTTCCCTTAAGGACAATGGGATGACTTGTGTCCATGTTGCCTACATGTAAAGCACTCTCTATTGAAACTCCTATGCACCCTAGGTGCACTAGACTATTGAACACTACCCCCACTAGGATAAGACTAAACACTCTGAGATGATTGATCATATCGGTTGTGCTTATTACCCTGAGCATTGTGATAGTTCCTAGCATTGGAACCACTGCCACCATTCTATGCTGGAGGATAAGTTCCTCCCTATTGTTGATTGCCCCCAGAAGGAGGTTTCCTATTACCACCAGAGTTTTGGTTATCCTTAGGTCCTAATGCTAAAGGTGCTCCTACAAAACCCCCATGTCTTAGGTTAACACTCTGCTCCACAAGAATGACTTGATGTACCGCATCCTTGAGGGTTTTAGGTTCAAACACCTTAACCACCCCAACTAGATAGTTGTTCAAGCCTCTGATGAAATGTTGTGCCAACTATGCTGGGTTATCACTAATTCTCAAGAAAGGCATGAGCTCATAGAACTTGCACTCATACTCTACTATGGTCATAGTGAACTATCTTAGGTTGTGGAATTCATCTACTCTATGTTGCTTCCATTCCTCTGGTAGGAATCGCTCATGGAATTTTTCCAAGAATAACTCCCATGTGACATTGTTCATGTCTATGCCCAACTTCTTTTCCTTGATAGTCCACCGAGTGGCTCCAAAGTTTTCTAGGTTAGTAATAGCAAACCTTGTTTTGACATTACTGTCAAAGTCCTACATAGAGAAAACCATGTCAAGAGAAATTAGCCATTGTTCAGCTACATATCCTGAACCATGCCCATTAAAGGGCTTAACCTTGGACCTCGTAAGGTCCTTCATCTAAGTAGCTACTATGGATCTATGTCAATCCCTTTGAGGGCTCCTAGACCTAGGTCTATGCTCATGTCTTGCCTGATAAGCCCCATCCTGACCAACACCCTGAAGAGGAGGTAGGAAATCAATGATGGTCCTCATCATTTGCCTCAAGTCAACTTCTTCTGAGTTAGCTTGCTGCTCTCTATGGTTCTCTTCATGATGCTCACTAACATGCTCTTCCCTACGCTCTTCCTGATTAAGGCCTTCATGGACAAACTCATGTACACTAAATGTTTTTGCCTTGTCCATGGCCTAGGCTATGACCTCTAACTAAAGATCTTGCCCTAGATACCATCCTACAACAAGATACAAGATACTATAATAACCATAAAACATACTACTGCAAAGCATAGATAAAAGACACATGTTTTGAAAACAATTTAAGTTCAATTTTTAGTTTTGCCTATTTTTAGGTTTAAGTGTAATTTCAGTTTTGAACTCTAAGTGTTGAAGTATGAAAAATATACAACTAAAAGTTAAAGTTCTATTTCAGTTCAACTAGTTTAAGTTTTAGTTTGAAAAGAATATACATAATAGTTTAAAGTTTTCATTTTTGTTCAACTAGTTAACAACTAGTGGTATTGCAATAAACCCAAAGCTCCCAATATAGAAACTAGGTTCTAATACCAGATGTAACACCCCACCAAGGGATCCAAAAGAAATAACCTAAAGTTTTACTAAGTTTGCCAAATATTTTTTTGAAAAAGAAAGATAAATCATACACATCAAACACATAGTAGCAGAAGCAACAACATACAATCAACTAGAAGCATACATAACAGGTTAGATTCCTTAAGGATCCCAAAACATTGAGTCACATTTAAATTTAATTAATACTAAGTCTAATAAATACCACATCCACATGAAAGAATAATTAAAAATTTCAATGTCCATTTAAATAATATACATTTTTTCTAAATGCCTCTTGGCAAATAAAATTCGAAATGCTCAATCATCCACTGTACATGTCACAGGGTATGAAAGGCTAAAAAATTATACATATGTAGAAAAAGAAATACATCCTCCTCCTCAAATCCATAATAAAATAAATGAAACCATCCATCATAATAATACATAGATAGAATGAAAGGAAATGTAGACAAGGAATGCTCCAGCCACGATGACTATGGACGGATCTCAATGGTAAGAGTAAAAAGCACTACCACCCGACCATGTGGAACCTAAATGGCCCACTCCCACCACACTGAGGAGATAGTCTCAAGTCCCAAATAGGATATCAAACCACATATCAAAAGTACTCTCTAAGTTTGGGAATCCCTAAAGGTATTCTAACTTGAGGGTTCCAAAATAGATCGACATATATACCCAGAGGTAGACAAGACATGTGGGAAACCTACTATGTAAGCAGACAAGTGTCATCACATGAATCACACTAGAGTTACCCTGGCAGTCTCTCAGGACCTTAGCCCCCAGTGATCCCTATGCAACCACTAGTATCCTCTCATACTGACAAGGCATACTATGGATGCAAGGTTGCAACCAAGCGTTCTCTCTACTCCCATCCTAATCTATACTAGCACTTGACGCATGAGTGAGAATATACACAGACTCCTATTAGGTTTATTTTATTCCCATTTAGTGTAATTTTATCACTTATTAAACAACTTACAATGGGTTACCTTGGGAACCACTTAAGGCCCCGACCCCCATTGCAAGCCACTTCCTGACATTACATGTATATTACCTACACTAGGCTCATAAAAGCACAAATCAAAGAATCACATAAAATCACCTCAGTCCCATTTAAGTGACTGGAAAGCATCAAAAGATAAATCACAATAATCACATCAGTTCTCTACAAGAAACTGGAAAGCATCCCAAAGTAACTGATCGAAGACTCAAAATGGTTAAGTCAAGTATCCCATAATAATCACCTCAGCTTCACACAAGAACACTAGAAAGCAATAACAAACAGTAAATACAAACATATCATAAAGCATACCATCACATTACCATGGTTGGGTTTCTAAAAAGATCGGGATCAAAACATCAACATGACATTACAAACACATAACCCCCGAGCCTCTGATAACAACCTAAGACTGGTCAAGGCTAGGTCAAACCCCGAAAACCCAAACATATAGATAACACACATAGAACGAAGTAGTCTTATAAATTGGTTTGCTTTCGAAAACATCTTGAAGGGTTTCAAGTTCTCGTTCGATGTAAGTTTCTGAAAACCTACGTTTTGCATTTTAACCCTTACAAATTAATCTATTTCTTATGTTTGAATATAATACAAAATTACTCCTATTATATTTTAAGTCAATTTCCTATGATAATCCAAGGGTAGTTTATTTATTAAATAATCTATGATTTTATTAAAATCAGTATTATAATAATTTAATAAATTTAAACTTAATCGTACAGCTCCCATTATTAATTAATCTTAATTAAATTATATTTAACTAAATTCATTAATAATCATGTTAATCTTTCATTAATTATTTATTAAAATAACAACTATTAATAAAACTTATTATTAAAACTATTAAATAAATAATAATTTAAAACTAAATATTATTAATTTTTAATAATAATTTTTTTAGAAAATTAAATTAAATTAAATTACAAAATTTATTTAAAAATATTAAAAATAAATAACATTGGGCATATATTATAAAGCCTGTTGGCTTTTTGGCATTGTTGTGCTACTACAAATAGGCTGCTCCTACCGGCAACAGTACTAACTGCTACCGCGTGCAGTAGCTCTGTCTGCGCATGCAAGCACACACAAGCCATGGGAGAAGAAAGGGGGTGGGGTGGGGTAAAAGACCCCCTCCCCAATAATATATTTTTTATTTATATAATTTTTAAAATTTTATTTTATTAAATTTTATTAATTATTAAATTTAAATTAAATAAATCCCCAATGAAATATATATATATATAAACAAAACACCATATATATATTTTAAAACAAAACACCATATATATATATATATATATATATATATATATATATATATATATATATATATATATATATATAAACCTTTGCAATTTTAGTATGATAGGCAAAATACAATTAACCAATTGAATTTCTAATTTAGAATTCCCAATCTTCAAATTCAAATCTTATTCATATCTATATATATATATATATATATATATATATATATATATATATATAATTATTATTATTATTATTATTATTATTATTATTTATTATTATTAATTTTTTTTAAAAACCTTTGCAATTTTAGTCTGATAGGAAAATTGCAATTAACCAATCGAATTTCTAATTTAGAATTCCCAATCTTCAAATTCAAATCTTTCCCAAATTATCTGATAGGAAGATTCAATTAACATTATAATTTTTAAATTAAATTTTCTTTTGAATCTCAAACCCTCCCTGTTTTTAATATCTAATTTGCAAAATTAATGGATGAGGTTTTCTACGAATTTTCAACCTCTATGTATATAGAGGAATTAACATGCATACTGAAAATTCACAGAATTGAAAGCACCCGTCACAAGAATTATCGAGATAGACATTCAATAGACACGATGAAGACAAGAAAGTAAGAACATAATAAATTTAGAAAATAATCACAAGCATCTACCTAGACACTGATGCTAATCACTACACCCAAGAAAATTGTAGAGAAATTCCTCCTCTCAGATCCTTCTCCTTTCTGAAAATTTCTTCCTTCTCTAAAATTCATGGTCCTTCAAAAATGAACCCTCAAATTGTGATATGGAGTTCTCTCCTAAAATCAGAGCACTAATTGTACGATCACCCAAGAGAACTCTCCGCTCACTAGACTTCAACTCTTTATTATCTTTTCTTAATCTTTTCTATGCATGTTAATTGAATTATTAAATTATTTTATTTTATTTTCACTCAACTTCTTTTTAAATTAATTTATTAAATTTAATCTCATGCAACCATGAAACTTTTAATAAATTAATTTCTTTTTTCACTTTTTAATTAATTTGTTATATTTTAATCTCACTCATACTTTATGAAATTTTAAAACTCTTAATAATTTAATATATTTTCATTTTTTAATTTATTTTTAAAATATTAATTGATATAATATTTATTAACTTAAATAATAATAGTATTTAGCATTTATTTAAAAATGAACTATAAATATATTTTTATTAAATAAAATAAATATTATCGCATTCTAAAATTTAAACTTTTAACTTTTAACTTCAAATTTATTTCTTTTTATTTAATTAATTTCTTAATTAATTAAATATAATTAAATATTTTAATATCATAATAATTTTCTATTAGATTAAAACATTAATTTAATTATTTAATTTGACTTAATTAATAAAAAATTTCACTAAAGACTCATAAAATAAAATACAAAAATCCATCATAGAAAAACACATACAAAATCAAACTAAAGGGTTATAATCACAAATTAACATCATCTGAAGCATTCGAAGGGTACACAACTCAGATACTTGTCCTAATTTTCTAGGACAAATGGCTTAAAGGTTTAGGACTTGGACTCAAGAATTTGTCTCCCCTCTCTTACCATTGAGATAATGCAATAGGGTATGCTCATCCTGGCAATTTAGGGAAGTCAATACTCGGTACCTGCATCCTGCATAAAATCCATGCATGTACAAACACAATATAGACTAAGCTAAAAAAATAATGGCAAGAAGTGGTGCATTGTGTAGATCTCGACTAGTAGGTGACTATGACTCCCTTCCTTAACCACAACAGAAACGCCATACATAAAGAAAACATACATGCACACCATACACATGTAGTATGGGGTAAGTATCCATAAGAGAACACATATGATAATCCATCTAACTAATCATCATCAATAACTAAAAATACTATAATAAACATCATGCACACATGAAATATAGAGTACCAAGTGATCTCACCATATTATCAACTGAATGTAAAACAATATCTGATAATCTCTAAACAATGCTACTATTAATTAAGCATAAAACTGGCCTAAAAGAGTTTGACAATAATAGCAAAAATGTAAACTAGGGACAGGCACTACAAATGTGATGCAAGTGACAGCGCAATAGGAGCTATGTTGAGTCAATAAGGTAAACTTGTTGCTTTCTTTAGTGAGAAGTTAAATGATGCTAAAAGGAAGTATTCTATGTATGATCAAGAGTTTTATGCAATTGTTGAAGCCTTGAAGAAGTGGAAACATTACTTGGTTCCTAAGGAGTTTATATTGTATACTGATCATAAAGCTTTACAGTACTTGGGAAGTCAACATAAATTGAATCAAAGACATATGAAGTGGGTTGAGTACTTGCAAAGTTTCACATTTGTGATCAAGCATAAGAGTGGAGTTACTAATCAAGTTATTGATACATTGAGCAAAAGATGTTCTTTTTTGATCAAGATGGGGGTTGAAGTTTTTGGTTTTGACAAAATGAAAGATTTGTATGATCCTGGCCCTGATTTTTCTATGGCATGGAGAGATAGTAAAAAGAACCAAATCTATCAGATCACATGAGTAAGTATGATGAATATTTCATTTAAGAAGGTATGTTATTCAAAGGAATCTAGTTACATATACCAAGAAGTTCTATGAGATTTAATTTGATTAAGGAAAAGCATTGTGGTGGATTGGTTGGACATTTTGGAATTGATAAGACATTGAATTTACTAAAGGATAAATACTATTGGCCACATATGTATAAGGATGTTTAGAAGTTTGTAAGGAGTTGTGGAGATTTTCAATTTGCGAAAGGAGTAAGTCAAAATACTAGCTTGTACAACTATTTATGTTCCTAAGAAACCTTGGAGTGACATTAGTATGGATTTTGTTCTTGGACTACCTAAAACAGTAAAGGGGTATGATTCGATATTTATTGTTGTGGATAGATTTTGCAAGATGGCTCATTTCATACCGTGTAAGAAGACATCAAATGTTGAGAATGTTATTGAGATTTTCTTCAAAGAGATTGTTAGATTGCATGGATTACCAAGAAGTATTATTTTTTATAGAGACAATAAGTTTGTTGATTAGTTTTGGAGGAATTTGTGGAGGAAGATGGGTACTAAGTTGAAGTTTAGTTCTAGATTTCATCAACAAATAGATGGATATAGAGAGGTTGTGAATAGAAGCTTGGGTAATTTGCTAAGATGTTTAGTTGGAGATAAACAAAGTAATTGGGAGCTAGTATTGACACAAGATGAATTTGCATTTAATAATTTTGTGAATAGGAGTATAGGGAAAAAAACCTTTTGAGATTGTTACTAGAATACAACCTAGAGAAATATTAGATTTGAGGGGTGTTTCTTTTGAAGAAAAGAGAAGTGTTGCGGGGAAGAATTTTTTGATTTTATGGAGTCTTTTCACAAGGAAGTGAAGTTGAGGTTGGAACAAAGTAATCATAACTATAAGAAGAATGTTGATAAGTCTAGAAGACATCATGTTTTTGAAGTTGATGATGAGGTGATGGTTCATTTGAAGAAAGTTAGATTTTCTATTGGAACATACAATAAGCTGAAGATGATGAAATTTCGACCTTGTAAGATCTTGAGGAAGTTTGATAGTAAAAATTCTTATGAAGCTGAGTTACCTAATGACATAGATATATCTCCTATATTAAATATTGTTGATTTGCATAAGTATCATGAGTTAGATGATGAATTTGTTGTATTAGATGATTATCCTAAGAAGAATATTGAACAGGTTGAACTTGTATTGGATCATAGAGTTGGTAAGAGCACAAGAAGAAAAGATTACTATAATTATTTAGTGAAATGGAAGAATAGAGTAGTTGAAGGTGCTACATGGATTTCTCAATCTTAGTTGGATTCAGCTTAGGTTGTAACATTTACATGATTCATGAGAATCATTTCTTCAACTCTAGTTGTCTAATGTAGGAGCATCTTGGGTTGCCTTTTAATCCTACACTTTTTCTTATTCATTCTGACAATTTTGACTAAGTTCTTTCTAACCTTTTTAAGCTCTTCAGTATGAACCAAGTTGTTCCTTGGGTGACCAAGTTCCTTTAGTATAAGCCAAGTTGTTCCTTTGTTGATCAAGTTCCCATCAATATGGACTGAGTTGTTCATGTGTTGACTGAGTGTTTCTTCATTTTTCAAGTGAACCTATGGTTCTAATGCTTGGGTCCTTCTTTGACCAAGTTTTTTGTGTTTTGGTTCTTAGTTGGAGCCAACTCTTAACTTTAATTTAGATCATGGATTTATTGATAGGATCTTGTTTAGGGATGAGTGTTGACCATTTTGAGGTCAACCTTTCCTTGATGTAATGATCTAGAATCTTTTGTAAGTTGTTTTGGTAAGTATAAGTATAGGTATTTGTTTTATTTTTAGTTCAAAACTTAGAGGATTGGGAGTCAAGACAAATGTTGTGAGTTTGAAGCTAAATATAGAGATTAGAGTTATATTTTCTAGCTAGCCATAACTCAAAAGGCCTTATAGCTAGGCATGTACACTGAAAATTTGATGAATCAATAAAAGTATTTGTTCTCTCTCTCCTTGGTGTTGTGTTATATTTTTTCTTCTGTTATGTTTACTCAACAAGTTGGTTGAACAGTCGGATGTGCCTTTGGCCCTTGCTACTTCATTCCTCCTTGCACCATTGATGGTATTGGAGGGAGGTGTTGTTCATGATTTAGATGAGATGAAGGATGCATTCCTAACCAAGTATAATGAATATTGTAGAGGGAATGATCTAAGAGGAGACAACATCTTTAAGATTACACAAAAGGAGGATGAAGACCTGGAGGACTATGTTTCAAGGTTTGTGCTGAGTCTCTAGAAGAATACTCGACACTAACTTAATGCATAGTCACATAAGTTATTGTTTCTCTAAGGAGCGAATGATGTCTAGAAGCACTAGACCTAATGACAAGGGTAGATATCACATAGTCCAATTAGATGACATAAAGAAGATATGCTTACATTATTCTAGAGGTATCGTAAAGAAAGGAAGAGGATAGAAACCAAGCATGGTGACATCTACTAGGTTAGGCATTTCAAGGACATAAATTTTCACTCTTATGTGAGACTTCAAGCATGACAACATCAATAACATGGAAAAATAGTTGGACACCATGCAAGAGAAGAGGAAACATAAGGAAGATAAAGCTATGTTTGAAGAGTTCTATCCACATTGAAGATATTAGAAAAAATAATTGTAGATTCAAGAAAGTGGCCAATTTGGAAACCAGCTAGATGTCTTAGGATCCTCTAAGATTTTCAAATTCTTTTTGAAACCAATGAAAACCACAATACAATCCTAATCTTGGTAATTACAAAAACCAACCGTGGAATAATAATCATCCCTAATGGCCCAATTAGAGAAACCCTACATGTGAAAAAAACCACATCCTAATTGGCAACAACATCAACCTATTTGGTATCATCCTCAACTTAATTGGCAACAAAATCAACCTAAATTGAAGAAAAAACAAGATTAATGGAAACTTCACTAGGGAACTAACAACTATCACCTTAGTGTCGAGGATGACAATAATGTACTAACCAGCTATATGAATTCCTACAACATCCACAAAAACAAGGCTTAATGTCACCTAATCCACCTCTTGTAGCCAATGCAACTCTACCTAAGCATACCAATTATTTTCCCAACCAACTCCTCATCCAAATAGCAAGCCTCAATTACAACAAGTATATTCTTCCAACATGAATAAATAACTTTCCAATGCTATCAATGTTAGCAACATTCATTTAAGGTAAAAGAAAACCCTACATACACCATCTTCATCGATGATTACAAAAACATCCCTAATGAAGTAACTCTACAAGATGCAATTATTCATCCAACTCCTACACAATAAATCCAACTACCTAAGTCTCCTCCATTTTATTAGAAACTAGTCCATCAGACATCACAAGCTCAAGAAAATTCCATTGATGAATTTATTGATCATGTATAGCATATATATGTGTCAAAATGCATTTATTAAAATATATCAAAGAAGTGCACATTTATACTAAATAAATTAATTATATATGAAGAAACCTAGTAGGAAAAGGGACCCCAAAACTATTAATGTCTTAGGCCAACTATCTAATTTAATACTTCAAAAAAGATTGTGTTCCCAAGTATGTATATCCTAGTAGCCCAGTGGTCGCTATTATCATAAATGGATTTAAAGTCATGAATGCATTAGTTGATCTAGGAGTATCCATAAATGGAAAGACTAAGGATATTATGTTGCAACTTGATATTACAAATATAAGAGCTACCCCATCTATCTTGTGACTTGCAGATAGTTCTATTGTAAAGCTCGAAAACATGGTGGATGACTTAGTTATCACATTAGATTCCTAGGAATACTGGAGCAACTTTTTTATCCTATCTCTAAAGGAAAATTTGGTGGCCTATCCAATTATCTAAGGAGATGTCTGCTATCTATAAAAGTTTCCTTTATAGCTTGCAAGTCTTAGAATATGACAATCTCAGATGGACTTTCCACTAATAAAGTTTCATTATACTCTCATACACATAACCAACAAGAGGAAGATCATTATTTGTGGCCAAAGGTAGGAGATGAGGGATTTTAAGTGAATTTAATAGCATAATTGATGATGTTCAAATTTAAGACCATTTTTTGTTTTCCAAGATGAGGTTGTCCTCACAAATATTATAAAAAATTAGTATGGAATGATCCAACAAATCTATGATAAAGAGTCATGTTCTTTGTAGACCATATTTCCCACATAGACTTCTCCAAACTATCCTATAGCTACAAATTGTTTGCACACTCTATTACCTCATGAAATGAAGTCAACAAAATTGAATGATATTTCCATGATAAAACTTACTACTCAAATTGAAGTCACCCTAGAGAGAAATTTAAACATCAAGAAAAAATATGATCGATTCTTAGCAAGAATATATGTTCTGGTTATTGAAAACTCATTAACAATATTTTTCTTAGAACTATAGTGATATGAGTGGCCTAGATCCTAAGTTGTGTACCCTCAAAATCTATATTAGAAAAAAATTTAAATTCCTTAGGAAACCACAGAGAAGAACAAACCCTACCTTAAGAAATATAGTCAAACCAAAATTGCAAAGATTGATGAATGCAAGGTTTATTTAACCAATCTATGACAATTAAAATATGTTACCATTAATGATAGTGCCAAAGAAAGGAGGGAAATGGAAAGTATGTGTGGATTGCAAATAATTTAATGTTGCAACTAAAAATGATCATTTTACATTGTCATTCATTGACCAAGTCCTATATAACCTTCCAAGAAAGAAGTGTTTTTAATTCTTGGATGACTTTAGTTGTTAACATGAGATTATGATTTGTCTAGAGGATCAAGATAAGATAACCTTTACTAGTCCATGGGTAACTTTTGCATTTTTTTTTACTTCCTTTTGGGTTGTGCAATGTTCATGCAACGTTTTAAAGGGTTGTCATTAGTATTTTCTTTGGCATATCCTTTGAATGTATGGAAATCTATATGGATGATGCCACTTATTATAAAGAGCCCATGATAACTTAGAAAGTGTACTACAAATATGTCAACATCATAGCCTATTGCTGAATTATGAAAAATGGTATATGATGATAGAAGAAGGGATAGTGTTAGGGTATTATATATTTGCAGTAGGATTATTTGTGAATTCATCCAAGATAGAGGTCATATATATCCTTCCCATACCTAATAAAAAAAAGGATATCATAAGTTTCCTTGGCCATGCAAGGTATTATAGAAGTTTCATCAAGGATTTCAGTTAGATTGAAGCACCTTTGTACAACCTGCTAAAAAAGGAGTTTGAGTTTAAATAGCCACCATATTGTGATAAGGCATTTGGGAGTCTTAAATCAATCCTTACACTAACCCATGTTCTTAGAGGTATTGACTAAGAATTGCAATTTCATATACATATTGGTATTTTAGACTATGTAGGAGGCACATTATTAGGAAAGAAGTAAGTGTAAATGGTGTAGAAGTTGTCAATCCAACTTCATGAAGCCAAAATCACCTACATGAAAAGATAACCTAACACTAGGAAGAATGGAATAAAAAAGAAAGGGTTTCGGATTTGATAATATGAAAGATTATATTATCAAATGAATTGAATAAAAGATACAATGATCAATCCTTATAAAGGAGATCAAGAGTTCTAAAATAAGAAACCCTAAAAAGAAATCATTTAATAATTAATATAATTATTAAATGTCACTAATGCATAAATTGCTATCTTAAAGGTAACTTAACAATCAAGTCAAGATGACTTAATAATTAAATCATTGCTTTATTCTAACACCCCCCCTTAAGATGAGTGATAATGAAGCTCCAAAAAATGCATAAAAAGAAAATAAAATTATAATACAAACAAAAAATTTGGTCCTAGAAAAATGGTCTAATGAGTTACCTAATCACAACCAAATATTTGTAAAATGGATAAATAGAGAAAACCTCATGGGAAGAACTCTACTCCAAGAAGAGATGAAAGAAATGTTAAAAAACTAGTGAAGGACTATAGAAGCCTCCAAACTAGAGAATGCCCCATAAAATAGGAACAAAAGAATGGTCATGAAGAACACCACTGAAGTAGATAAAAGTTGCAAAACATTATTGAAAAGTAACTAATGATCCAAAGAACCTTTGTTGAAATATAACATGTCTCCATAAAGAAGACCATAATCTACATGAGTGCCCTTAGATGAAATTATTCGAATTGGGAGGAAAATAATTGAAGTCAAAGATACATATGACATAAAATACCAAAGTTTGAAGAGTTGATCAATCAAATATAGAATATGACCAGGTAGAGATGACTATAATCTACATGAGTACCCTTAGATGACACTATTGAAATCAAAATGCAAACAAAGGAAAATAAATGAACTCAAAGATGGTGATGGTGTAGAACACCAAAGTTTGAAGAGATGATTAATGAACCTAGAAGGTTATCTCCAAAATAGGAATGAAAAAAGTGTCCATGTAGTAAATGATCCATCTCACTAAAATTCATAGGTACCGAGCCAACTCATCTTCCTAGTAAAAAGGGAATATATATATATATATATATATATATATATATATAGAGAGAGAGAGAGAGAGAGGTTCCGGGGGGGAGAGGGGAGGATTTGAAGAGGAGAAAAGGAAGTAGTTTAAGGTTCTAAGGAACTCAAATCAAGCTATAGATGATCAATGGTCTATGAAGCTAAGATTTTCCCTAGTGAATTTAAATAGTCATGAGACCTTTCACCTTCTCTCCTCCCATGAAGAAAATCCTTATTTTAAATGAAGACTATTTAAAGCATTCATAAACCAGCTTATGTTCAAGACTAACATTGTTCATGGAGAAGACCTGCTAAAACTTGTTTAGTTAGCTATTATCAAGAATCTGACTCTACTTACTGCAAGAATTTTAACATGAACACTATGATAAAACTAAAGGTATTAGTTCCTTAGATGACCTTTGATGACTCCATTTATGGCCAACATATTTCTATTGCTCTCATGAATACCCATTTTTTGATCCTGGGAGTTGTGTAACACATTTTGAGCAAGGAATTTGTTAACAATTCTAAATGGTATAGAATTCCTAGTGATATTCCTTTGATGTTTTTAGCCATGAGTTTCCTAGCTAATCCTAATAAAATTAGCCTCTACACTCTACAAGTGAATGTTTAAGGCAAAGTTTCTAGGAAATATAGATAAGGTATTTTCCAATATTTGTAATGATATGTATATATGTCAATCTTGTCATGATTACTTACCCTCATATAGTAGACAACTCGTTACCCTCCATCCTTTGGTTTCTATCTTTGACATTGCTTGACTGATAAGGTGGCTCCCAATAGTAAGGAGGAATGTTTCTTTCCTATTGGTCTTCTTTCATGTTCCACCCATGACATGGGAGACCATTTGGATGCATGGGAGACTAATCAAATACAAACCCCTGATTTACTAGAGCTTCCTATTTTGGAATTTGAAAAGTTTACAGAAGATGAGGAGACTCGATCTCCTCTCTTGATACCTGAAGATGAGGAGGCTCTAGAAGTTCCTATTGTTCAAGTAAGACATTGATTTTAATACAAGCATATAGTAGATAATGGTAGGTAATGATTGTTAAAACTGTGATTGTTAATAAAATATCATCAAGTTCTTATGATTTGATTAGTTATGGAATTTTCACACTCTTTAAGATTTCCTATTATGTGAATGACACATTATTACTACCCTCGATAAAACTCTAAAAATAATGATTGCATTCTAGTTTAGGTATAATTGATGAGTGTTTGTTAATAGTTACTAGACTCAATAGTCCTTTGCTTGTTGCTTTGACTATATGTCTTTTCTTTGTAAAAAATTGTTATTGTGAGTTACCATTAATGAAAGAGAAAACCATTTATAATTCATTTCAACATTTAGGGAAGCTAATAAAAATATTAATTTAAGAAGTGACACAAGGAATAAATTACAATTTCAATGTTAAAGGGGAAGTTAGAGAGGATAGAGCTAAGTTAAGTTCTACTAGTTACAACCAATTCTTCAAACATAAATTGCTCAATGGTAGAGTTTTGTGGGAGTTTGAATGTGTGTTTTGAATGTGGTTGAACTTACAATTATTATTTGATATATAAAAACTTAAATTATTAATGCTATAACTCAAGTGATAGATATTTAGTTTACAAAGATATTCTTCAAATTTACAAAGATATTCTAATAGATAAATTTACATATCTTCAACTTTAGTCCTTCTAATTCTGGGTAAAACTAACAGAGCCAGGAGAGGATGTAGTCCTTACATTTTATAAATATTTTAAGCTATGCTTCATATTATATCATAATAGTTTATGGGTGAGATAGCATCAAAGTTTCCACACATTTCCAAATTTAAGTTGTAATGTTAACTATTTTCAAGATCAATCTAGTAGGTAAAGTTATTGATACTAAAGTTATTAGTGTTTTTCATTTGATTGTTGACTTACCATCTATTTTAATCTAGAAGGAAAAAATTTTCACTAACTTTTTGTATCAATAACCTCTCCTATATTTGTTCTAATTTCTAAAATTAGAATAATCTGAGTCTATTTCTACTTTAGAAAATCTAAAATTACCATTACAATGTTTGAAAACCACTATAATAGAGAATTACTTCAACTTCATATGCAATTTCATTCATATTTTAATAGTATCCATGTACAAAAGCTATTAATCGGTCAACACACCATAATCAAACATACTTAAAAACCAATCAAAAGGGCATGCCCAACCAAAAACCAATGATGATGGTGTCAAGGAAGTAAAGACAAGGCTATTTCCATGCACGACAAAAATGCAATGCCAAAGCACTACTAAAGGCATACCCATAAGAAAAATCAAAACCAAAATGTGGAGCAAGGCAAAAAGTAACAAAAATCACTTACCTTAGAAAACCATAACCCTAAGAGAACCTAACCAACATTTACAATTAATTAAGACCCAGACCCAAACTACTAAACATAATATAAATAAGCAATAAGGAACCAATAATTTCAAGCTAGGTCATCTATGTTCTAGAATACCATAATGAGGTCTTCCACTTCCTCTAAAGCACTCACTCTTGAGCCTGACAATAGGACAAAAGAAATTTTCTCCTTGCTAGATTTGTTAAAATTGGTTAAAGAAATTTCCAATTTTCTTAAATCATAAAATTGCACCCCTAGCTTGATGTATGAATCAAAGATCCTGAGATAGTTGAGTAGCCATTCTTGACTTTGGTCTTTGACAATGCCTCTCCATCTAAGTAGGAAATTAAGACTTTCCTTTAGCTTTAACCAATCCCTATTGAACAAATTATTGCCTCTAACTTGTAAAATAAGGCATCTAGGGATATTTGCTTGGATCAAACTCACCAAAGCATTAGACATATAATCTTTTGCATACGAGATTTCCATATTCCTATTAATACTAAGGATCAAATTCTCTAACCCATCCAACCATGTTGGGTAAAATATGTTATAACATAATCAAATGGTATTCCAATGGCTAATCTGAGCCTTGGCACAACAAGCTATGAAAGAACCTAAAATTAAACTATTAGTACGCTAGGTGTTGTCATAGTTGAAAGCCTTTTACCCTAAGGCCCTACTAATTTCCACCCTAGTCATATCATCTACATGGTTAAGGATCTTATTCCAGTACTTAGATTTAATAGAACCCCTAAAGGCCATAGTTCTTACTTCAAAGACATGAAACAAATTAATCATATATTCCATGTTAGGGCCACAAAGTACAATTATCATAAAACACTTGGCAAAAATGTAGGATGGGGGTGAAAAATGTGAATAAAATGGTGTTATTTATAGGCCCTTCTCTGAATTATGATTGCTTCTACCTATGCAAAACCACTAGAGAGATCTAGAAGATGGTAGGGACTACTTTCTAATGGAGTTAAAAATGGTTACCTAGTAATGAAGAGCATTCATGTATAAGCATTCTAGATTATGATGTAGAGAGGATATACAATCTCATCACATGATTGAGTGTGCTTTTCTAAGAGTGATCACTTCCTAGATAATTAAACTATAAAAATTAATGTATATGCCAATCTATAGGTTATGGGGTAGACATCGATAATGTTTTAAATTACCTTACCAAGTCTGACTGTTCTTCTCATCCGATATAATCCTAAGTTAAGTAATACTTAATCTAAAGTTAGATAAAACAATAGACACTTATTAAAGATCACTATTCCTACCTTAATGCTTATTATCTATATGGGTCTATAAGAAATATTAATTTAGGGTTAATTCACTTGTTATCGGTATAATCCCTCAATCAAGTTTAGAAGATACTAATACTACTAGGCTTAAGTGAAGAAAGACTATTGAGGTAAAGTTAACCTATAAAAAGTTGATACAATTTTTCTCTCTAACTTTATGATTCACATTCTAAGGACTAAAGATAAATTGAACATACTAAAGTAAAAAAGAAAAAAAGGCGAGAAGGATGACCAATGGTAGAAAGTTAGAGTCATGAAATCTTTAAGGCATAGAAATAATAATAGTCTTGAAAAAAAAAGTTTTAAAAAGAAAACATGAAAGGATAATAGTAAGAGGTTCAAAGGAAGAAAAGGGTCTACATGACAAAGTCTGGTCTAAGATGCATTTAAAAATGATATCCTCACCATCCACTCCCCTATTTGCTAGATAATCTTCTTCGTTATTCCCCTCTTGATGTGTGTGTGTGTGTGTGTTTGTGTGTGTGTGTGTGTGTGTGTGTTTGTGTGTGTGTGTGTGTGTGATTCTAATTTCCTCAAACTTGTCTATAAGAATCAACATTGTCTTAAGCTTAGAATTTATTATCCAATTTGGGGTGCTCCATTTTCTTAATGCATTCAAAATAATTTGAGAGTCCCCTTAAATAATTAGTTTCTTTATGCCTAACTCTAAAATTAAGTTGAATCCTTCCCTTATAGAGCTTATAATTATGCTATATTATTCATGGTAATGCCTAATGGATTATCTCACTTAAAATCCATTCATCATTTCTACTCTATCCTTGTACAAGTTTCCTCTAGATGCTCCATCAAAGTTCAATTTAGTTCACTCTTTCAAGGGTAGTTCCCATCTACATTCCTTCTGTGCTTGTTGATTTTTCTTAGGGTATACATGTGGTGAATTTATGAGTTTGATCTAGTTTTTTCACATATCATCACCCCAATCTGAGAATGATCTTTTTTCTTTAACTTTCCTCCTCTTCTACTTTGTTGAGGAAGGAAGGAATGTTCTTTTTAGAGTCATTAAATATTCACATGTTTCTTTCCTTCCACTTTGTTACTTCTATAATGCAATCTTCAACTTTGTTGAGGAGGGAAGGAATGTTCATTTCAGAGTCATTAAATATTCACATGTTTCTTTCCTCCTATATTTCCCACATGATAATAGAGGGGGATATATTCCATAATTTACTATAGATTTTAGTGTTTCTACCATTAGGAAAACTATTTAGATGACACTCAAGATTTTTCAGGGAAGGGTGTTGCCTAGTTTGGTTTTTGAGAAAGCTAGTACCAACATTCCCTTATAAAGGGGCATTGGAATCATAAATGTTCTGTTGTCTCAAACTTTTCTTTACATAAAAAACATCTTGATGGTCCCTCAAATCATATCTTCAAGAATCTACTAGCTACTAAGATTCTCTTCTATATTGCAACCCATAAAAAAAATCCCAGCCTTCGGTATGCAAGCAAGATCCCAACAAAGTTGAAGGGGGTATTAATTTTCTCTCATATTTGTGAATTAATTATTCTTTCTTTACACTGTACTTCCCATCCTTTGACGACTCCCATATTAGTTTATCTTCTTTATTTTTATGGTTGACTTGCTTTTTTTTGAAGAAATTAGAAAAAACCTCTTTTTCTTTATTAGATGGATTAGTTCCATCTAATGATTTCCATGTCTAGGATTCTTCTCCATTTTCATTTTTTTAATCATATACCTATTTTCTCTATAAGTAAACTAATGTGTTTTTTATGTTTATAGGAATGTTGGAATTGTCAAGAGGGGGAAGTCCATCCCAAGAATCTTCCCAAAATAAAGCTTCCTCCCCTTTCACTAAATTTCATGTGACATAATCACTAATGATAGTGTGACATTGTAACATAAAATCACAAGATTTAGACCCTTTTGGAGGGTTTCTAATTCTAAATAGTGATATCCAATCTATCTCATTCAAATATTTATGATAAAGAATTTGTGTCCATTTGTTATCTTTCTCTTGGTATAATTGTCAAACTAGTTTTGCTCCTAATGCTTTATTTTTCCAACCAAAGTTTTTGATTCCTAAACCTCCTAGCTCTTTTGGTTTAAAAATATTATCCCATTTGATTAGGGTTAATTTCTTTTTTCCTTCTATCCCTTTCCAAAAAAAAATCTTAGTTTTCTCTCTAGTTTCTTGTTAACTCCTGTAGGTAGGGATAAACATGACATTTGGTAAGTAGGGATGACTAATAGGACAACTTTAATTTTTGTAGTTCTACATGCCTTAACCATTTCCCTTTCTAAATTTCTATTTTCTTATCAACTCTTTTTAAAATGGGATCCCATGTTTTAGAATTACTAGCTCACTTGTCTAGATGGAGTCTTAGATACTTACAAGGGAATGTACCCTTCCTAAACCTCATTAAATTGTAGACATCATTTTCCATTTTTGATTAGGTGCTAAGAAAAAAGTTTTCTAATTTTTCAGCATTCATCTTTTCCCTTGATGTTTCCATGTATTCTTGTATAACTTTTGTGTCATGTTGTTCATGTGGTGGTGTTTTATTTTAAAGAAGTGGTGAAAGTATAGAATCTACCAAAGAGAATAGGTTTAGATTAAGATACCAATTTTTTTGGTTATTTATGGCATACATCATGGAAGAAATTAAAGATAGATTTTAAGTTTACCTCATCACATCATCAGAAAATTGATGGACAAATAGAGGTTGTGAATAGGAGTTTGGGAAACTTACTAAAATGCTTGGTTGGAAATAAGCCAAAAGGATGGGATTTGATTTTATCACAGGCATAATTTTCATATGATAATTTTGTTAATAGGAGCACTAGTAAATCAGCATTCCATATTGTATATGGAAGTAGTCCTAGAAATGCTTATGAGTTGAGGATGTTGAATAAAGGAGAGATAACTAGTGTTGAAGCTGAAGATAATTTACCTTGCTAGACAAGTTTCATCTCTGTATTGTATTTATTAATAAAGTTATTGTATATTTTTGGTATCAAAACTTTAATCTAAATGATAAAGGCCTAAATGACTCCAAAATAAGGTTAAACATCAGCTAAAGGATGCTTGAGTGATCAACCAATGTAGTGCAAGAGCTATACTTTCTAAAAATGGGTTATAATAGCCAATTGGGTCTATAGTTTATAACTTGTGGTCTCTAAGACTTGGACCAACTAAAATATAATTTGTAAATTGTGTTGAGCCAATTATATATAATGGTGTAATGAAATAATATAATTTAAATTTAACATTGGTTGGTCTCAAGAGTTAGGGCTAAGTGTCTAGAACCTTTTGGGTAATGGAAAATTCCTATATAAGGAAGCCTCATAGGTCTTCTAGCACCTTTGGGTGGTACTTCATAGCTTTGTATAGAATATTGTTTTAAGGAAAGTGCTCATGTGAATTTTCATATTATAATTCCACAGTTTTGGAGATTAAAAATGCCTATATTTTATTCTCAAAATTTGTAGGAGGTTAAACATCTTGGTTTTCCTCTAAACAACTAAGACATGACAATGTCACTTCTTAATTTACCCTTGGGTCTCTTATGTAGGAGCATCCTGAGTGTAAGGGAAATCTTGCATCACCCAAAAACATATTTCTATTTTCATTTTTGTATTTTTTAATAAGGGCTATTTTTAGTACAGATTTGTTTGTTTATGAATCTTGCTACTTTTTCTAAGTTGGTTGTGTGAGCTCAAAATGTTCTAATTTCTTATGTGGAGATTCATATTAGATAATTTACCTTGCTAGACAAGTTTCATCTCTGTATTATATTTATTAATGAAGTTATTGCATATTTTTGGTATCAAAACTTTAATCTCAATGATAAAGGCCTAAATAACTCCAAAATAAGGTTAAACATCAGCTAAAGGATGCTTGAGTTGTTCGAATTTACAAGTGGGAAGGTTTACTTTCGGGGGGGGTGGGGTGGAGTGAATCAAAAGTAAATAAATTTTCCTTTTTTAAAAACATTTTGCTGAAATCATTCACATGCATCTAATTCATCTAATAAACATGAAAGTAAAGACATGCATGAAAATAGATAACACAAGAATTTGGTAACCTAGAAACCCTCCAAAATGAGAAGGTAAAAATAGGGTGGGGATGATACCCACAAAGTATCACTACAACAATATGTAACTATTTAAGGTTACAAACTTTGACCACTTCCAATGGTCTTCCCTATGAAAGGCCTATCTTGTTAAAGACTTTACACCCTGTTAAAAGTGACCTCATTAAAAGATTTACAAACACTCACTTGGAATGTTACCTTATTAAAGGATTTAGCACCTTGTTTAAAGGCTTACAACATGGCTATTCAACCAACCTATTATCATAGAATTTTCATTCCTAATAAAATGGCTAGAGAGTATTAGAATGTCTTGACCTGATGACTTGAAATCTTCAATTGTTGATTCTAGATCCTTTTTTTTCTCTGTCTATTGTAATCCTTCCTTGATCTGATTTGTCTCTCCTCAAAATTTGGATTGCTCTGTTCTAATCAATTGAATTCTACAATGTTGCTCTTCCTTCTAAGTCTTTAAACACCCCTCTGAACTTTGCTATAATTCACCCATACGCTTCTCACATTCACATACAAAATGGGGTTTTGTCCTCCTTTTAAAGGCTTCGAAGACTTAGGCTTAGGTAGGAATCTACGATCAATATTCATTATTCATTTCCCACTCAATTCATTCACTTTTCTTATTGGCTGCATGCTTTCTCCATTTTTCTTATTGGTTGCATGCTAATTACATAAGAAATGCAATAGATTCGATCTTATCTTCAAAATCCTTTGAGATTTATCTTAAGTCAGCAACAAAAACGGTTTACATCTGAGTTTGTAAAGGCACAAACTCATATGCTAATTCTATGTTACTCGACACTTACTACTTGCTGATGCTTGGCACATATAGGAATTTTGTCTCACTTGGCTCCTATAGTAACTTTGTTTCACTCAACATCTATACTTTTCTCGACACCAATAGTAATTTGACATCACTTATTACTTGGCACTTGAATCTTGCTCGACACCTAAAGTTCACTCAGCACCTATTGAATCTTTGGCTCAACACATACTATAGCTCAGCATCTATATTATACTTGGCATCATCTTGAGAATTGGTTAAGTCTGTTGACACCCAATTGTCAAAACCAATCTAAGACAAATAATCTCTCCCTTTGACATGAGTGGCAAAAACACTTAACTAAGCATTATGAATATGATCTCTATGAGTATACTACATATTCTATTTAGCAAATGTACAAACTTTCAAAAACTTGTTCTAAATTCTGTAGATGTTTATATACCTCAAAAACTTGTAGCTCCCCTGAGCTGATGTGCCATTTCTGTAACCAAAATTCCTTTAAGTTGAATTTTTCTCATATTGATGTGTCTGATCTATGTCTACTTTGTTTGTACTCCCCCTATGTTTCTGCTCCCCCTTTCATACATCTCCTTGCAGTTTATCATTTTGGATGTATCTCCTTATATCTCCTTGAAATTCAAAAAAAATTATATCTCCCCTTTTGTTTACATACAATCTCCCCCATTCTTTATTACTTATCTCAAAAATGAATTTCTCCCCCTTTTTGACACTTATGTCAAAGGATCTAAGAATGAATAGAATATTTAGCCAAAAATGTTTTATTTACCTCCATTATCATCTTCAAAGAAGCATCCTAGTTGTCCAAGGCAATCTCTAGTGCTTTAAGCTAGATGGTTGTCTTTGCTACAAGATGTACTAGGCCTTCTAGGATAGAAAGATTAGGGTCTTTATTTAGAACATTTTTTGCATAGGCCAGTTCTTTATGTAGTAATTCTAGATGTGGAGTGATAGCAAACTAAATTTGCATCAATTTGGCCTTAATATTGGCCTCTTCTACTATCAATACAGCTAACTCCTTCTGAGTGTGAAGCGTTGTTGCAAAATGCTTCTCACTTTGAGCTGGATCATTATGTAGTTGTGTGCTAGATATCTTAAGATTTCTTTCCAAGCTCAGTATTATCTAGCTAGTTTCTTGTGTGAAATAGGATGAGTCACACAATTTGGAGTACAATGAGAATATGTTCCCAAGTACTATTTTTACCTTTTCTATCTTCTTGGCTAGTTCCACTTGTGTTAGTGCTATCTCACTATATATTTTCTCATTAACTTTCATTTGAAACTTCTTTCTAGACCATTCTAATAATTTGACATTAGTATCAAGGTCTTTGTTTTGTACCTAGTCCACTATGTTGGATAGTTGCACCATGATGGGCTTTGTTTCATCAAGTACTTGCAAGCTAAATGCATCGAGAAAGATATCTTTGATCTCTATTAATGCTTGCCTCTGTCTATACTCATTTCTAAGTATCTCCTACTTCTTCTTCCTTTCTAGTGCCTCTTCCACTTCATTAATCTGTGACAAGTTCATTATTTTGTAGTCATAACTAGGTATGACTATTTCTTCATCAAGTGTAGGGTCTCCATATTGAAGTACCTTTGCTACTTTGGTGGAGCTCAAGCCTAGTGCTAATATTTGCAGTAGTACTACATCAGTGCTCGGCTACTTGGTAGGAGTCCCTAGGGTAGGCAAGTTTACCAGTGTATATATTGCCTCTTGTTCTCTTTCCTTGGGGGTTTTCTCCTCTTCCTTATCTTCTTCTCTTTTTCCTTGATCAATGACAATGATTTGAGGAGGTGCACCTTGGTTTTGTGTTGTAGAAACATCTTGTCCTGTTTGCTCCTTTGTTGACTCCTCGACAATTGTTGTTACTTTTCCTGTAGAATCAACCTTAGCAATTGTGTCTTGTGCTACTTGCTCTTTTGGTTGATCATTTGTAGCTATGGGAGGCTATGAAGGTGGTTCTTGTGTGTTCACCTTCTTCTTGGTAATTTTTGCTACAACTTTTTACAACTCATCTACACTCACCAAAATAGGATTTGTGCACAATTGTGATTACAATGTTGTTTGGTGAAGGATCTTTTTGAGATCTTCTATAGTTAGTGGATTGATGTTCTGACCTGAGGTGTCGGGAACATCCTTGACAATTACAATTTCTATAGGTGTAGGTGTTGTATGTGGAGGACTTGGTGGTGACAATTGGGTGTCTTGGACACTCTGTTCTGGCTATTGTGCTGCAGTTGTTGCCTCTTCACCTTTATGTGTCTCTTTCTCCTCCATAGTTATCACTTCCTTCTCTTTCTATCCTTCTTCCTCCTTTTCATTTTCCTCTTCCTCTTCTCCATTATTCCTTCCCTCAAAGGGATCTTCTTGACCTTCCTTGATATTAGTCAATCCATAAATCAATTTCCACATTTGTGTGGACTTTTGCACATCTTCAATTTGATTTTGTAAAATTCTAAAGGCTCTATATTTACGTGCAAATTTTCTCCCATGTTTCTTGTTAGCCTTTCTTATTTGAAATTTTGTAAGGTCTGGTATTACATGGGCCAATGTTGACTCCCTTATTTCCTTTTCCATTTTTAGGCAATAATTTCATTTGTTTTCAAATAATGAGCTTAGCTCCTTTGGCATAGAATTGTCAAGTTCAAGTGGGGTAGTCTTGAACTTGGCCATCATAATGTAGATAGACTCTTCCACTATGTTCTGTTCTTCCCTTAAAAAAATTTTAAAATTACTGGTCTTTAAACTAGTTAAATATGCATTATCTCTAATATTATTACAAACATTTTCCAATTTAGATTTGGTAGAATATCTTATCAATCCAAATTGATCATTATTAGGTTCTATCTTTTCTTCATCTGACTCTGGGGGTGCAAAATATTTTCTTCTTTTCTTTTGTTCTATAGGCCCTCCTTGCTTTGTGGCTTTTTTCTTCCCGTGTTCCTTATCCACTTGTGTTGTTGCCCTTGTATCTGCCCTTGTAGTTGACTTGACTGGGCTCAACTTTATTGCTTTCTTCTTCCCCTTGGGTTATGCAATTGGCCATTTCTGTGTCTTTCTCTTCTTAGGCTCTAGCTTTGGTGCTTCTTGCTTGGCACCTTCTTCTTCTTCTACATCCCCACCCATGCCTTGGGTCAAAGCAAGTGTTTTCTATCCTTGTTCTTCTTCATCATCCTCAACTTCTTCATCTACTTCTTCTCCTTCAGCAGTGTCCTCACTAAATTTGGCCTTTAACTTCTTAACAAATTTATCCTTCTTCTTTAGTATGGAGGTAGTCTTTAACTCCATGTCTACCTTTAATTTGACAACATCAAATGTACCAAAATGTGGTGCATTCTTGTCCACTTCCTTAGCTAATAATGTAGTTATAGCTGTAGATGCCTCATCTATGTTTATTTCATAGCCAAGAGGTCTTAACCATCTAACTCTTGGTGTAGTAGCTTGAATATAAGTGTAGTCAATATCTACAAGAAAGAATACATCATTTACATGCTTTTTTACCAATGAAATTGGTATTCATAGCCTCTGGTTCATGGTCTTCTTGAAGTCTTCAAAATAGCTAGTCATAAGAGTCTCAAAATTAGCTCCCATTTGTTCTATGTATTCATTTACTTGAGCTATTATATACCTATTTTCCTTCCAATCAGCTTTACCAAAAGATGGAAATTCATTTTGTACATAGAAAAATATGCAAATCAAAATTGCTCCAAACTTGCACTGTGCTCCCTTGGTTCTCCTTATTGCTACTAAGTTCTTATTGATTTGTTGTGATTGCAGTTCTACAAGATCATAAGTATGATCCTTCTTCACTAGTTTGTAACCCACATCCACTACAATGCATGGTACACTATTAATTCTACTAGATTGATAGAATTTGTGTACAATAACCCTAACAACAAAGTCAACAAGAGGGTCTTGGATGGTGTCTATTGTCATTCCTCTCTTGTTCCACTTGGCACCAGTGTTCTTCTCAATTGCTTCCTTAGAATCACTTATAAGGGTCATTGGCCAATCTAGGGTTGGGTACCCTATTACTCTATGCACAATCCTTTTTGTTATTTTCAATGGACCATCCTCCAGCCATAAGCTTCCATCATGAATATTGCTCAATAGTATCCTAATCCATTTAGTTTTGAAAACTATGGGGAATTCTAGGGCATGTGTCAAACCCTTCTTCTCAAAAATTTGATATTCCTCTTTCAATACTCCATTTTCACATAATCTCTCGTATGCTTCCCTCATTTCCATATCTCCTATGGCTCCAATTTTGTAATTTTAACATCTTCTAACATCCTAAACCATAACTACATTAGGGGGTATGATAGATAGGACTTTGGCTGGGTCATTTTTGTATGCCACCTTTAGGATTGGTGAGAAATCTGGTTGTTTCACTTCATTTGACACTAGTTGTACCTCAAATGGTTCTTTCTCCTATGGTTTCCTAGAATTGGAGGCCATTTGTGCTAGCTAGGGTTTTGACACAAAGAAATTTAAAACTATGTAGCTCAACACAAATGTAAATATCTTCAATTCGACGAAACTGTACTGAATCGCTATTAAAGTTGGCTCAAATGCTAGATTCTCTACTTTAAATTCATTATGCACTCTTCTTTGTGTTTGCTCTTTGTTCACGATGAAGAAAAATGATTCAAAATGCGATAATATACCTTATTTTCATAGAATTTAATGCTTAGTGCATTTACAACTGTCCACTTAGCTTCTTAAGCATTTCTGCATTACTCGGCTTCCATTGTCTTTCTACCACTCAACATCCAAAAAAAGTATCCTTCACTCAACTTGAACTAAAATTTCTCTTCACTTAGCTTCCACTACCAACTCAGCTATAACTAGTCATTCAACTTCTACTATCTTTGGTGATCAACTTAGCATGTATAGAAATTTACTCGGCATCTGAGGCAACTCAGAAACACTTTTGAAATCTTGAAGTTTTAACTTTGCATCTTTATTCATGCTGATCCCTTCTTTCAATACTTGCTTGTTTAGGAACGGATGTATGATAAAGCCTTGTAAATTAGTTCCACATCTCTTCTTGTGCTTCATTTGATGAAGTATAATCGCTTGACATTTTAGGTGAAGTGATCCCTTCATTTGATGTGCTACTCCCATCTTTCTTCTTCCATGTCTTATTCATTTCTCCTCTAATGTGTTCAACATCCATCTTCTATTTTTCTTTGTTGATCTCTAAGTTGGGTGCCTTTGACCTTGTTGGATAATTTCTGCTGATATGACCAGTCTTCAAACAATTGAAGCATGTAGTTTGGCTTAACCATTTTCTGTAGTTTCCACAAAAATGTGTTCTTATGCAATTTTCAAGGATGTGTCCATATTCCTGACAGTAATGACAGCTATACCTAGTGTTGTAATCCCAATTTTAGTGATGTCCATGGTTATTTCCCCTTGCTAGTTGATTAGGTGTCCACATAGGCTTTGATCTACACTCAAAAGCTTTATGTCCATACTTCTTGCAATTGTAACAATGACCTTAAAATCTTTGTGTTCTGATAGTCCTAGTCCTATAGTCATGTGCTTGATGTCCTTGCTTGTTGCACTTATGATAGTGACTCACATTCTTAGGTTTGTCATGTTGATGGTCATTCTTGCTCCTACATACATTAGAGGTATGTCCCTTTTAACCACAAAAATGACAAGTAGTTTTAGTGTTCTTACCTTTGTTACTTCTTTCTTTTTTAGTCTTGGATGACTCTCCTTGTTTAGTGCTGGTGTATCCTAGTCTTGAAGTATCATTGCTAGCCCTTGGTGATTTTAGTAGCTGCTCAAAGTACTTGATGACCTCGTTTGGTTTGTTAATTCTTTTTGCAATTTCCTGCTCTCTTTTTAGGTCATTTTTCAGTTGTTCATTTTGCATCTTCAGTGTAGAGATCTCAATGTCCTTGATATTCAATTCTTGATGTGCATTCATCATCTGGCTTAGGGTGTCTAACTTCATGTTTCAAATTCTTGCAAGTTTAATTGAATTTTCTTTCAATCTGTTGGCAAGGTTTCTCTTGTCTTCTTCTAGCATAGCCTTATCTTCAATGGCTCTTTTCTTTTATTCAATCACCTCACAAAGCATCATGGCTTGTGATTCTTGTTCAATCTTGAGTGTTTTGATCTCTTTTGCTTGAGCTCTATTCTTCTCCATTAGGTCTGCTATTGCTACATCAAACTCTTTGGAATCTCTATTTGCAAACAACTTTGAGGTGTCAATCTCCTTGTATTGTGTATCATTCTCAACTATGGCAATCTCTCTTCTTCTCTTTAAATATTTTCTTAGTTCTTCTCTAGCTTCTTCCAAAGTGTGTAGAGAAAGTTTTACATCAATTGCCTAATTCTCTATGACCTTCCCAAGTTTGTAGACTTCCATTTGTAGATCTTTTCTCCAACCTGTAAGGCTCCTCCTTGTGAGAACTTGGCTTTGATACCAATTGTTGGAATTTACAAATGGGAAGATTTACTTCAGGGGGGGTGAATCAAAAGTAACTAACCTTTCCTTTTTTTAAAACATTTTTCTAAAATCATTCACATTCATCTAATAAAAATGAAAGTAAATACATGCATGAAAATAGCTAACACAAGAATTTGGTAACCTAGAAACCCTCCAAAATGAGAAGCTAAAATTGGGGTGGGGATGATACCCACAAAGTATCACTACAACAACATGTAACTATTTAAGGTTACAAAGTTTGACCACTTCCAATGGTCTGCCCTGTAAAAGGGTTGTCCTGTTAAAGACTTTACACCCTATTAAAAGTGACATGGTTAAAGGATTTAGAAACACTCACTTGGAATGTTACCATGTTAAAGGATTTAGCACCTTGTTTAAAGACTTACAACATGGCTAATAAACCAACCTATCATCATACGATTTTCATTCCTAATACAATGGCTAGAGAGTATTAGAAAGTCTTGACCTAGTGACTTGTAATCTTCAATTGCTGATTGTAGATCCTTGTTCTGCTCTATCTATTCTAATCCTTCATTGATTTTATTTGTCTCTCCTCTAAAGTCTAATTTCCCTATTCTGATTAATTGAATTCTACAATGTTTCTCTTCCTTCTAAGTCTTTAAACACCTCTCTAAAATTCATTATAATTCACCCATACACTTCTCACATTTGCATACACAATGGGGTTTTTTCCTCCTTTTAAAGGCTTTGAAGACTTGGGTTAGGTATGAATCTACGATCAATATTCATTCTTCATTTCCTGCTCAATTTATTCACTTTTCTTATTGACCGCATGCTTTCTCCATTTTTCTTATTGGTTGAATGTTGATTACATAGGAAATGCAAAAGATTCTATTGTATCTTTAAGATCCTTAAGTTGGCTTCAAAAATGGTTTACATCTGAGTTTGTGAAGGCACAAACTCATATGTTGAGTTTGTGTTACTCAGCATGTACTACTTGTTGATGCTTGGTACATATAGGAATTCTAACTCACTCGGCTCCTATAGTACCTCTATTTCTCTTGACATCTATACTTTGCTCAACACCTATAGTGACTTGGCATCACTTATCACTCAGTGCTTGAATCTTGCTCAACACCTAAAGTTCACTCGACACCTATTGAATCTCTAGCTCGACACATACTATAGCTTGACATATGTATTATACTTGGCATCATCTTGAAAATTGGTTAGGTGTGTTGACACTCAATTTTCAAAACCAATCTGAGACCAACCAATGTAGTACAAGAGCTATAGTTTCTAAAAATGGGTTATAATAGCCAATTGTATCTATAGTTTATAACTTGTGGTCTCTAGGACTTGGGCCAACTAAAAATATAATTTGTAAATTGTGTTGAGCCAATTATATATAATGGTGTAATGAAATAATATAATTTAATGTTGGTTAGTCTCAAGAGTTAGGGCTAAGTGTCTAGAACCTTTTGGGCAATGGAAAATTCCTATATAAGGAAGCCTTGTAGGTTGTCTAGCGCATCTAGGTGGCAGTTCATAGCTTTGTATAGCATATTGTTGTAAGGAAAGTGTTTATGTGGATTTTCATATTATACTTTTACACTTTTGGGGATAAAAAGAAGCCAATATTTTATTCTCACAATTTGTTTTTGTTTATATATTTTTGTTGTGTGTTTATGATATTAAGATAAGCACACTTCATCAAATATATATATATATAAGTCAAAATTGTGATTCAAAAATTGTTCTTCAAGGAAAATTTTTTATGAAAACTTCAAAATTTCTCTTGAAGGAGTGAAATTAAATATCAAAATGTTTATTTTACTGATTCGATAACATGCATCAATCTACAAATACCATAAGCTACTACTTCTACTCTACTAAGGTCCATAGGTACAAAGTTCTCATAAGATCTTTGTACATTAAGTAGGGTATCTAGTTGCTTCTATAGAAAATCAATCTTTATTGAAAAATTATCTCTAAATAAGTTAAATCTTCCAATGATTCTATCTTTTTCATCCTTTAGAATATATAAACCATCATATGCTTGATTGGTGTTCTTTTCCTCCTTGATAATTCTTAAGTCATTAGCTCTTATTTCATCTAACAGCTTCTCAATTTTTTTTTCTCTTTCCTTGATAGCTTCAGTCACATTTGTAGTGTACTTATGTTCTCTTACACATTCCACATACATTTTATTCCCCTCTGATATATATCCCTTAATATCCTTTATATAGTATAAATAATTATAGTTTCATTCTTGATATTATTGCATACCTCATGAAATAGTTTTTCCTCGTGATCTATTTGGACTTTCAACCTCAGAGATTTATCAAGTGCAAAAAAATGTGCATAAAATTCTTCAATTAGTTTTTATAGGTTCTTCTTGATGTTATGACCTTCAAGATATATAGGGGAAGGCAAAGTCTTTTCTAATTCTTCAAGTGTAATTTCTAGTACCTTTTGACTACTATTTGTCTTATTTTCTAGTTGTTCTAGTGCCTTGGTGAATGAAAATGTTGATAGTTGCATGAAGCTCTTTGTATCCATGTCCTCTTTCATCAACTTAGTAATATCACCTACTATGCTAGGACTTGCTAATAAGGTTTTCAATATAGGTGGTGGAGTACTAGAAATTTCTTTACCTTTATCTACTCTTGTAAGAATCTTAATTAATGTAGTGGTCATTATGTCATGACTAGCCACCTCCTTTGTCCCTTATTCCTCCTCTAACCTTTATTTTGTTACTTTCATCTGAGCTATCTCTAGTCTTTATTCTAGTCTATCCTTCTCTATTGTGTGAAATCATATGATAAATGAATATCTTTCTTCATTTTTCATAGATGACATTGATTCCTTACTTATGTCATCACTTCACAGAATGTCATATTGAATATTTACACTTTGAATTTCTATCTATAGTGTCACCTAGTTAACTTACTCAATATAATCTTCAAACATCTATTCTTTTTTCACTATTTGTTATTCTCCAACTTCACCATTACTTACATCTTTTTACTTTTTATTACTATCTTCTTAATGTCTTCATATATAGAAATTGTATTAGACATGATATTGCTAATTTCATCCAAATTGCCAACATCATTAGTGTTAACTTTTCTTGGATAAATTTTGTTCAAAAAAATTATCAATAGTGACTGACACTCCTCCTATGTACACATCAAGTTGCTTTATAGTATTGACAAACATTTTAGCTTCCTTTTACTCACTTCCTAAAATTTTGGGCTCATTGATACTAATTCGTTCTAATTTCTTCTTTTTCTTTATCACTATTGGGTCTTTTAATACTTGAAGAATATTATTTGTAGTCTATTCCAGTGATAACTTTAAGAAACCCCTTACAAAAAATGCCTAAAATATTGGTGAATCCAACATTTTGGGGCAAGAAAATTTTAATGTCGAGGGCAATTTTTTTGTTCCATGTAGGGAAATAAAATATTATATGTTGCCAAATTTTTTCTTGCCCTAGCAAAAATCATTTTAAATGTGGCTAATTATTTTTTTTTCTTTTTGACAGATATATAAATGAAGGCTATTTTTTCCTTTCCAAAAATGAGATTTTAATGTCAGAGGTGAATTACATGTTTTGTAGGAAAATGAATAATAATGGTTTTGGCTAATCTTTAGTGGTAAACTAAAAAATTGTTTAATCTGAAAGTAAATTTGCAGGTGTATGGGCTAGTGACTATAATGACTACTGAGTAGTCACTTCAACTTGTGTACTTAGGTCTATTATTAATAACATCATTAAATTAGTGTCACCATTATGAAGTTGGCTACCATCACTTTATATCTTTAATACAATAGTTTTATTGACTATTGATTAATTAGAGATAAATGAAAGAAGATGCATTTTGGGGCCAATTGCTTGAAAATACTTGGAGTTGCATGAAATTCTCCAAAATGGAGAGACATGACATGTTTTGCATGGAAACCATTAACTAGAATGTATTGAACATCACATCAAACTTAAAATCATAAATTTGGTGCTAACAATTACAATTATTACATTCCATTTATAGCCACATGGGCAGGCACTCCGACTATCTGACATTAATGTGAGTACATTTTGCACACTTGAAAATTAATAGGAATATGAAAAAATAAGATATGAAAGATCACGAATGCCAAATAATTTGATGTAATTTCCATTAAATAGCCTCTTCAATTCCTCTTTCATTATCATTTCTCAAATTCTCGAATCTCAATTCAGTTTGCAGAGTTTCTTAGAATCTTAGGGACCAGGGTTGCAATTGTCATGGATACATCAATTCACCTAAAATGCACCACAATGGGATTGTAAAAGCCCTTTTTGGGTATGATACCTGACAATGCCCAGCAATGGTTTGCAAGGAAGATTCCCAAGGTCCTTTTATCTAGCATGCTTTGTTTGTGGTCCTTGGCCATGAATTCTTAAGAAATGATAAGAGGTACCATGTGTCCATAGATATTACCTCTCACTTCCTTGCATCTCTTTTCAACCTTGGAGGCAATCAAGTAGACATTTTGATATTTATGTGTAACATTTTTAAGGAAACATTTTTAGAAGACAATGTCAAAATTCTTGTATTGGTCAAGTAGGTACTGGGGCAGGGCATTGTCATCCCTTTTGTAGATGTAGCAGACAAGTGTTGGGAGAAAGGCATAGGGAGCATTATACAGAAGCATTCCTTCCTACTCAGCATGAATGAATGGCAATTGACTTGCCATCAGAAGTGGGTACGACTTGGGAGGGATTTTCTACAAAGTGGTTGTTTTTGGACAACATCAGTGAGACCAACTTCACATAGCTGCACAAGTTCAACAACATCATCTTCTCTAAGAGATTCCTCATGGCGGGGCTTGAATACCTTTCTAATTAAAGCTTCAAGCCCTTAGCCCCTAAGCCTGTTGATGCTCCCTATTTCCTAGTTCCCTTTTCCTTGTTTCCTAAATCATTTTTCCTTTACCCTTGCCCTTTGGAAAAAAATATATTTTTAAGATATCTATTTTTCTTCAGATTGGGCCTTACCCTTTAATGTAAATTATGAAATAGTAAAACTAGGCTAATTTGATCATCTATTTTGAATATCTATGCTATGAATCAACAGTGTGTACATTGTACACTCTCAAATACTATGAATGAAAATAATAGTTTTCTACTTCTCAAATTGTTATTCTTGTTAGTCTATTACTCTATTTTTGGCTTCCCAATGCACTATTGAAATGTTAGTCTACGACAATGTTATAAAAAATTAACTGTTAATAGTTATAAAGTTAAAAATGGAAAAAAAGGGTTTCAACAATCCCTTTATAGTTTCATATTTGATTAACGATTTATAATAAAAATTTATTCAACTAAAAATTATCCAATGAAAATTTATAAATTTGTAATATGTATATGTATGCCCTTTAAATTTCAAAACCTCTAAAATTCAATAATATATGAATGTAGGGGCCAGGGCCATGCAAGTTAATAGTTATTAATTATTATAGTTTTAACTATTATTAATTTATTTAAAAAATTCAAAAAATAGTTTGTTAAAGTTAAACTTATGATACATGTAAGATCATGATTCATGAATCATGAATCATGAATCCTAAATCTTGATCAATGATCATGCAATTTAAATTGTATAGATAATATTGAAATTTGATTTGAAAATTAAAAGTTTAAATTATAAATTATATATAAATGTTCATATAAAATATTGAATATTAATTTATTTATTCATTTCTTCCTATTTTGAAATGTAAATTTATTTAATTATCATGATCATCATAATATTTTTAACTTTTTATCATATTTTGAATTAAATGAAAAATGCCACAGTTATTTAAACTTAAATTAAGTTATCACTTATCATTATCACGGTGAAACAATTTAGCAAATATTGATTATAATCTAAATTATTTTTAATTAAGTAAAAATGCTACGATTATTAAATCAAGTTATCGTTATCAAGCAATTAATGATCAATGAATGATAATTGATTAGAACTTACAAATTATAATTTTATATTTTCAAAAATTTGGTGTTTCATTAATTTTACATGTTTAATTTTATTCATCCCAATCATGGATTTTGGAAATTGTCAAGAACTTCAAATAATATGTATGTTTGCAACTAGTTACTGTACTTTTTTATTTAAGTTTTAATTTGCATTGTGGAACAATAAAAATAAGGGAGAGGAACCATTAGTCGTGAGGGCTAACTTTGTCAACATGTAGCCACTACATGGGATATCGTAAGACCTTTATTATTTTTAGAAATGTAAAACAGACATTAAACTACCTACAAGCTAATCAAAGGTTTAAAGTTGTGACTCGCCACGCAACTCGTTAAAATAGTGCACCTAGTGAGATGTGTCAAAAAAATAACTTTTTAAACATTCAACCAAAGCTTAATCTAAAAATATCTAATAATTGAATTTAAAATTATCATTTGTTGTTAATAGAATATTGTATAACTATATGAAATGTAACATATATGTAACTTAAATGGACCAAATAATTATTATTAATCATAAATATTTGTTATATATAACTTTTATATATAACACATAATGAAAAATACTTCAACAACAAAAAAATTATTTGTTGTTGTAAAAATAACACATTATTAAATAAAATACAACCTATAACCAACACAAAGGGACCATTAGTTGAACACTAAAAGTTTTTGACAATCTCACACATTTCATAAGAAAATACAAAATGTTTATTAGTATTCACCTTTTACATTTGTGATTAGACATATAACGGATATGATTTACTCTATGAATATACATTGCTACCATAATAGTTGTACACATAAGAGTAGTATTTGTACACTAAGATATCAATGTTTATTTAATTGAACATATTATGTTTTGAGTGACACGCATATATGAAATAGCTATGATATTTTATTTGAGACAAAATGTTATTTATTTCACTCATTAATGAATTCATAAATTTATTTTTTCTATAACATTTATAAGTTTTCATGTGTTCAAGTATTGGTATATTTTTTATGAGTGTTTGGATTTTTTTATATGTACAAATAGATCAATTAATTATAATATATAGTAAATATGTGTTGGAAGATTGGACTCTATGTTCATGATAGGGTGATCAACTATTGGACCCGCTCAACTATTGGGTCCTCTCCACTAAATTATAATTTAAATAATTAATATTAGCTATGCAAAAGGTTTAAAAATTCACGATTTGATCTAGACCATTCAATGAATGCTAAATCAACAACTGCAGTTCTATTTCAAGCCAAATTTTAAAAGATTGTTAAATTCTATTTCTCTCCAAAATTAGGACATGTGTAGTCAAAGATTCTTTCTTATAAGTTATAGTTGTGTCCAAGTCCTAACTCTCAATTGTTGATTAAAAGAAAGATCGATGACTCGAGATGAATTTTGAGTAAATTTTTGGAATACTATCACTGTTGTCAAAAGGCATCCAAAATCATGACACGTGTCAGTGAGAACATTCCACTACCAGAAATCAAGACATGTATAGTCCAAGATACTCTCTTATAGTTATAACTTATGTTTGAGTCCTGACCATTAATTAAAACAAAGATCAACGATCTAAGATGAATTTTAGACTAATTTGGGGAATCTTTTCCCATGTGCCTAGATTCAACCAGAATCATAACATGTGTCTAACCATTGCAAAGCTCGATTAAGTGTCAGGACTTAGTTAATATTAATAATAATTATGTTTAGTCTTTTAAACAAATTATTACTTAATCCCGACTCAGCGACTATTAAGTAAATGATAGATCAATGACCCGAGATGAATTTCAAGTAAATTTTGGAAATGTTACCATTGTTGTGAAGAGACATCCAAAATCGTAACACATGTCAAGGACATGCATCCTTAATAAGTGTCATGATTCCAGATGACTCGTGACAACAACAATAGCATTCAACAAATTGACCCGAAAATTATATCGATTATTAAGTTTGATTTTTATTCATTTATTTATTTAAAATGAACAAATTTCAAAATTAAAATGCATATTAATGTAATTAATTTTTACTTTTGATTATTATAACTATGTACATTATTGAGTCTTGATGTCGTTTACATGTACGTTGTACATAGTATTAGTAAATTACTCAAAACCATTAATTATGTAATACTTACATTTTAACTTTTAACTATTAACCTTTTATGTTTTTAGAGTATGAAGTTTAGAGTTCTCAAAGTCGAGAGCTTGATACTATAAGGTTTTCGAATTTCAACTTTTCAAAGACTGATTGAATTCCATTTTGTGTTCTGAAGACTGAAAGTGTGAAACTTGAGTTTCACAGGACAACATCAGTTATCTGAGTATCTGCTAGCACCAGTATTATCGAATAACGATTCTTGATTCTGGGTATGTAAATTTACTTAATTTTTTATGCATTGTAATTTGCAGCAATAGAAATATTGATTGTTACTGTCTTAGGTTTACACTTTAATTTTTTTTTAAATAGGGCTTGAAGGAGGATTTTTTGTAATAACTAGTAACAAACATGGGCAAAACAAAGTCAAAAACCTCTAGTACAAGTGCAAGCATAAAGGAAAAGAAAGACATTATAGAACTCAGGCAAGTGTTACAAACCCCAGATTTCACCAATGAATGTTGTGATATTTTTTATCTTATTATCCACGTAGATTTGTGAATCATGAGAATTAGACATTCATTTTTTAATAAGTGGAAAGATCCAAAAAAAGGGAGAAAGTATTACAAATATAACAAAAGTATTCGTGCACATACAAATAAACTAGCTATTTTGGTTATTGGATTAGCAAACCTCGTTGTACCCAAAGTATTCCCTTTCCATTAAATTATAATGATATGTGCTCAAAATTATAATGAAAATAGAAAGGTAATTGTAAACCAAAACACTCAGGAGGAAATTTTATCCATAACTGAGAGTGAATTTTTCACTCTATTAAACCTAGAGCTAGGATTTAAACTAGAAAGCTTCAACAAGTGCATTGGCTTGGATAAACTAGCACAAGCTTATGACAAACTAGATAGAGTTTTTCAAGATTCATATATTAAGGGTTTAATAAACTCAAAGTCCTCTACTAATCATGGTAGTTTTACTGTTACATTGGACATAGACCATAAGCCTCCTTATTAGTATGATATTTTTGTGTCATGGATTCAAAATACTATTTCTTTGTTACCATTTTTTCTAGGATTGGATAGCAACAAGGAAGTGGGGGCTAGTGTTTTTGAAATTGTTTATAATATCCATTGTCAAGGTCATTCAATTGAGAAAGTAGAAGTAAGATATAATTTTGTTCAATACATTGTTGAATCTATGCAAGAACAATTACTAATGATTAAACATAGTACAACTATACGAAAGATGAAGACATTTAGGTTCACAAGTTACTTGTGCTACCTTCTTTTAGCAAAGCATCACCTAATATTTGAGATAGAGAACAATAAGCTTGATATTGAGGTCTTTAAGTTTGATGAGAAAATCTGGAAGAAAAAAAGACTCCAAATCTAATAAATGAGTGGACACATAAGATGAGGATGACTGCTAATAATAATAACTACAACCATTTTGTAGACTTCTTTTTGGCACCTATTTACCAAAAAATCATAGACACTTCAATGCCTAGATTTCTTGTGTCTTGTAAAGATTGCATTCAACTAGGAAGTCAAATTCAATTGGTTGACTAGTTCTTCATGGAAGAGTACACTGCCTTAAGGTTTTATGATTTAGCAATTAAACTATGCAAACTTCCAATGCATATTACAGAAAGGATTCTTGCATTGGAATATGTACAACAAATGAAATTTTCACTAGACAACAAAAGAAAATGTTATTTCCTTCCTCGATTTTCACAAGTGGAGGCCTCACATTGAGAGAAATGCTTTCAAAGTGGCAAATGAAATGGTAAATTTTTTTGGCTTTGATTTTGTTAGTCACTAAAATTATGATCCACTGAACATAATAAAAACAAGACTTATTTCCAATAAGAACTCTGCAAGAGAATATCAACATCAAGAGATGCCATTGATATAAAATTTAAAAAGAATAGATTCATGGGATGAGGTTAAGAAAGAGATGGAAAAAGATACAACAAAGAATAATATTTTAATGCAAGAACTATCATCCCAAATTATGACATTGCACATATCAAAGTCACAAATAAAATCTTTGAACATACTTAAATTTCTACAAGAAATCATCTCAACCTTCTAAGAGTTCTATGAGTTCTATGCTGACAGCAATTAAAGAAGCATGCACATCTGAATTCTAGTGTCAAACTAAGATGACTAATTTTTAGAAAATGAGGCAAAATTTTGGTAAACCAAAGACCTCAGTAGGGTTAGAGGAAATTGAGGAAGATGAACTTTTCAATAATTATTGGAATAAAAAGCATCCAATTATACTATATGAATTTGGCAGTTGTAGTGGCAATGATATTCAAAGATAGAAGGACCTTGAGTCTGATGGAGACATGCAAGGTATTCAAGATTCAAGGTCAACCAAGGGTAGAGATAGTGTTAATCTTCAAATGAGTGATTCTATTAAACAAATATATAATAAAGGGGAAACTATGATGCAAAAAATGGGTTATGTAGGTATAGGGCCCATTGGTGCAAGTGGTGAAGGGATTTGGAATCCAGTTCTAGTACTAGACCTACACAAAAGAGGAAATAAACTAATTATTGGACTTTTCTATGATATTGAAGATAATTCATCTAGAATGGTAAAAAAACATTATACTTCTACTTCTAAAGGTCATCCCAATACAATATTTGTTAAATATTTAAATGCAATTGTAGTTGATCCCACTGACACTAACACTAGCATTAGCATAGATGAACCTTGTGCAAAAAAGAAAAAAATTATGACAATTAAAATTCAAACAATGTTAGCAGTTACTTCACCAATGTATGCACCAATAGCTCTTGTACAAAACCCTAAAAATAGTCCTAAAACATCAAGATTTGGAATAGACCATCTTCAGTATGTTGGCAATCCTCAAAATACAATTGTAGTTGGAGTAAGTTTAACTAGAGTTGAAAAAGCATACAACAATACAACTAATAATTCACCTTTCAAACACTCAATTGTGTCAACAAACATAGATTTTAGTTTAAAAGAGTTTGTATCAAAGTTTGATCAACCAAGGAAAAGAAATAGGCAAATTATGAAGACTTTAAAAAGTGATGCAGTTGACAAATGTCAAGGATCTACTAATAGTATATTTCCAACATATGATCCAAAAACCAAAATGATGGACTTCGTGGATGTTATGCCCTTGGCTAGAGATAATAATCCACTAGAAAATGTAATAAATCGTAATGATGTACAAGTTACCAGTCTTCAAATGGATTTCTTAAATGTGAAAAATATTGACAAAATCAATATATCAAAAGAGAGCAACAAAATAGTGTACTCTACACTTCAAAAAGTGGAGAGGGAAAAAAAAGGCTTGCAAAGGAAACAGAAAAGTTATAGGTAGACCTTGATAATGTGAAGGCCAAGGAGAAAGCAACAGACAATAGATTCAAAGAATTGCAAAGTAGGATAAAGAATTCTTCGTCTATAGAGGCAATTGTCCAGCAAGAAAAGATGAATGAACAATTGCAAAAATTGACTAAAGAATTGGATGAGTGAAAAAAAAGAATTCGGCATGAAAAAACCTCTACTACATAGTTCAATTCTGTAGAGAGTAATGCATAGTTCAACAATAAATTGAAAACTAACCTGGACTCTACTGTCAAGGAAAATAATAATTTGAAGATTGAATTGGAGAATGAAAGGAAAAATCACTCCTATACTAAAAATACAATCCATAATTTGAAGATTGAATTAGAGAATGAAAAGAAAAAAGAGAAGTCGAAGGCAAAGATAATTGATAATTTGTAGAAGGAATTAGGAAATGAGAAGAAAAAGGAGGAGTCTAGTGCAAACACAATCCATAATTTGAAGAAGCAATTGGAGAATATGAAGAAAAAAGAGGAATCAACTGCAAAAATAATCCTTGATTTTAAGAAAGAATTGGAGAAAGTGAAGAAAATGAAGTCTAGTGCAACTGCAAACAATAACACAATCCACCATATGAAGAAGGAATTGGAGGATGAGAGGAAGAGAGCAACTAATTGGCAAGGACAACTAGAGGAAATACAAAAAAAAAAAGAGTGAAATAGAAATGTCTAAAATGAAGAAAAAGATGGAGAATGTAATTGCACAAAATATAACAACATCTTCCAAAGATCATCATGTGAAGGATACTATAATAAACATGGTTAAGCTTATCAAACAAGAAAATTGGGAGAAGCTAATGAAGAATAGTGATAGTTTTTTTGAATGGCTTGATTTAAATAGAAATCTCAAAGTTTTCTTTGAAAATGTAAAAAATATATGTTGAGGGTAAAAGAAGTATCTTCACTAATTCCTTAGAAAATATTGCTATACAAATTTTTGAATAAAGTATAGAGATCCAGTGACAGGGATTTGAAAAATCAAGGAATAAACAACTGCTTGGATGCCTCTGTAATGACCTTTGTTGTATGTCACAATTGTGAACAACTAATGGAAATAGATAAAGCTCTAAAATCTACTTTTAGAGACATGATGAAGATGATACACATCATACTAAACTTGCTAAATGTTGGATTACCAAATCCAACTTACTCAGACAAAAAATTCATTGGAAAATAAGATTACATGAAAAAGTTGCACAACACCATGAATTCTAATTTAGGCAACTTGCCTAAGGAAACCACTCCTAAAAGAATTGCAAGTTGCATCAAACCATTATCAATAATGAATGTAGTTATAGATAAATTCCTCAATTTATGTAAAAATATCTCTTCAAAGTATTCATTGTTGATGAGGTTAAAACTATTTAACTACAACCTCAAAAAAATAGAGCTTCCAAATTGTGTAGAATGGAGCGCCCTAAAGAACATCATTGGAGCTAAGTCATCTTCTCAAACTATTATTGTTAGTGTCAGTGATATTCATAGATAATAGCACTAAGAAGTAAAAAGTTAGTAAGTGATAGTATTATAATCATTTTGTTACTTGTTGCTCTTTAATTTCAAATTTTGGATTTAATTTCAACTTTGTTTAATGTTAATTGTTATCAGAATCAAGAGCTAGCATATCAAGATAGTTGGATAGCCAGGCACTGGCATACTATTACTACATAGAGCAGATGAAAAAAATTCCCTAATCCTACTTGAAAAAATTGTACAATTAGCAATGTGGCAATGTGATTGTACACACATAATATATTACGTAGTAATAATCTAATTATATATACAATTACAAACCAACCTACAACTATTGTTTCTCCCTTGTATCTATAAAAGGGAATTCAAGGTCATTTAACATTGAGTCATTTGCAAAGGATTGTAATTGTTAAATGTATTATGTTACAGGCTGATTTATAATTATAAGTTAAAATACAATTTTTTTTAAAGAAAGATTATTTTTTTAAATGCATTATGTTACAATTTCTTAAAGAAATTAGAATCAATTAAAATCTAAAAATGTCTAAGAATTAGAATGAATGGAAATCTCAATTTCAACATGTATTATTGTATTAAAAATAGAATGAATGAAAATCTCAACATGTTTAAAAAATACAATCAATGAAAATCTCAACACGTATAAAAACTAGAATCAATGAAAATCTCAACATGTTTAAAAAATACAATCAATGAAAATCTCAACACGTATAAAAACTAGAATCAATGAAAATCTCAAAATGTGTATACTCTAAAGTAAAAACTAGTTTCAATGAAAATCTCAACATGTAAGTTAGTAACATCAACATGTTTAAAAAAAAAATAAGCATCTATACAAGGACAATGAATAAAGGCTATAAATTAATTTCTAAAAACATAATTAATTAGTAGATAGAGTCTTAGACATTGGTAAGACTAGAGCACATAAATTAATTTGAATTCAAATGGGTAAGACCAAAGCTACGAGCTTACTACTTAACTCATGTAAAAGTTAGAACTTGAAATTAAGAAGCTACTATAGTTGCCATTTTGCCTAGACTGGATCAAATCACTATCATTGGAATCCTCCTCATTTATTGCATATAAAATTTCATTGTTCGTTGCGATTTCTTCAGATTCACTATTAATGTCAGTATGCATGCCCAATCAACATTATCTTCATTGCTTACAACATTAAGACATGAACTACTACCACCGCCACCACCTTTGCCACCACCATAGCCACTGCCACCACCACTAGCACTACCACTTGAGTTTGAAATGTTGGTCATCCCTCTTCTTTCACATTTTTTTTCCAAATATTGAGAGCCATGTCATAAGGGAAACTATCTACCTCATACCTAGAATTATAGAGCCTCAAACAATTATCCAAAATTTTGTTGAGTTTGTTTCTAACCTTTGACTTTAGGAAGCCCAAATTAATAAAAAATATCTCATCCTCTACTAAACTCAATATCATTGTTAAATATAAATTGGTAAGCTTGAAGTATTTTGGTATTGACTCTCTCAACTGATTACTTTGACAAAGGTTTTTCTAAAGCTTTGTTACCACTCCCTCTTCATTTGGATTCTCCATAAGATCATATTGTTCCCTTGTTATGTTTACAAAAGAATATGATTGATCTCTCAGTCAAGATTCATCTAAATTTCCATTTATAGTTACTCTATTGCTTACTTTAGGTTTGCAAAAATTTTGAATCAAAGTCATCATCCTTCTTAGAAAATCAGTCAGATAGTTTAGAGACCAATATTGAGGAAAAACAATAGACATTTCTTTGAGCAATTCCTCTAGAGGGAATCTAACCCTAATTTGTGACAAAATATTGTAGCAAAATTTCTTGACAGAGTCAAGCACAGAGTCTTTGATCTTCTTGAAGTCTTCACTTGTAACATGTGAAAGTACCTTCTCTGGTTCTAATTCTACTTCACTTCCTAATTCATTGGGGTTGGATTCAAGGTCGACACGGGCATTGTACTACATTGGTATGTCAACTCCACATACCTTGGCACATACCTCATCATTTTCACAAATAGGTAAAAAGTTCCTAGGATTGTTCAAATCTGTGATTTCTATCCACTTTGCAAACTTTGATTCATCTAATGGTAGTAATCAATACAGAGTATCTAGGCTACTACATGTCATTTTATGTGGCTTATATTATTTTGCAATGTATATAGCTCTTTCTTGAACCTTTTTCATAATATTTCTCATATAATGTAGCATGGGGAGAATCATTGCTAAAGTTAAGAGTATCTTAACATTGGTTATGCTTGAATATAGCTGAGGGACTCTGTCTTACATAGAGTGGATTAGTCCAAGAAATGATGGATATTTAAAGAATACTTGATGCACTAGTCCATCCAAAGAGATCCATCTACTATCATTATCTTTAAGAAGCTTCCTCCCATCAGTAAGTCATTGAGAAAAGTGTTGAAACTCCCAGACTTGTTTTGGACTTCGATAAAAGTATTGGTAAATATCTTTGATTAAAGATTCCACTTTATTTAAAAAACCAAAATCACTGATAATTCCAAAAGCTAGATTCATTCGATGGGCCATGCAGTAAATGGGAATAGTGTAGGGTACATGTTGTGGTGTCCACAACACACACCCCATTCCTTACTAGGAATGGGGACCCCCTATCTTTTTTTGACTCTCGGACTCATAGGTCGGGAGTCTGGGAAAGAAATTTTAGTTAGAGATTTTTAGAGTCAAAAAATTTAAAAATTTGACAAAAAAATAAGAAAATAAAAAATAAAATAATAAAATAAAATCTCGTGCGTGCATGCATCGAGGCACAACGTGCTTTGCAAAAGAGAGAGAGGGTTATAAAACCCTCCCTCCCCTTCTTGACTTGCTCTTTTTTTTTTGCAAGAGCAAGGAGGGAGAGGTATGGAGACCCCCCCCTACCTCCATTTTTTTCCTTCCTTCTCAAATATGCCTGTGCGCATGCATGGGAGGCGGCACGAGGCTTGAGCTATGCCCGCCCTTTGCGCTACGCGTGTGGAAGCATCATTGCAGCGACGCAGTGCTACGCATGACCAAAAAGGTTGCATGATGTAGCACGCATGGCCACCATCGCTGTGCCCCTTTTGGGCATGAGGTGCGCACCCTTAAAGGCTGCACGCCCTATTGGGCTGCGTGAACAGTGGGACATGCGCCCTTTTGGATGCGCAGCACCACTCGTGAACCCTCTTTTGGGCATGCATAAGGCATGCGCCGCCCTCATACAAACCTTGGTCATGTGTGCCACCACGCCTGCACTGACACATATTTCTTTTAATTTAATTTTGGTTTAATTAGTTTTTTTTTTTTAAGTGAAAAAATAAATAATAAAATAAAAAACAAATAAGTTCCCTTGGGGACTTCTTTTTTTTTTTCTCTTTTACATTTTTTTTTAATTTTTATATATCCAATAATTAATCATATTTTCTTTTTCCTATGACATGCAGGTATTATAATCAGATGGTGTCCACATTTGGATCAGCAGCAAAATCAGTTGTGTATAAGTTCCAAGGCATAACCCCAAAATTATGGTTGCACGATGAATACTCTGAGATCAAGGATATAGAACTTCGACACACGAACTTGGGAGAGTTATTGAGAATTTGTAACAACCTAACCAAAAGACCATCTTTGAGATCTATCATAATCTGTTCCAAATTAGTAAATGCAGCATCACATCCAAGGACCGTGCAGTCAGCTAAATTGATTATGACCCTATCTCAATATTTTTTCCCTAATGAAAGGGTGGTAAAGAGCATCACTGGGGAATTGGTCTTGGATCCATGACCTGATAATATTGAGAGGGTTTTTCATCTACCAAGAGGTGATCAATTCATTAGGCTTTCATATGAAGTAGCTAAGAGGTGGCATAAGGATCATTATCAAGAGGCCATCGACATCATATATTCCTCATATTTCATTGAGAAACCACCTCGAGGGAAGACAATCAACAAAGTGGATATGACTCAAGGATACATGAAGGATGACATTGGATATTCAATCATTCTCCTAAGAAGAGTTATGGGATTGCCTACAGTAGGTCATCTTGCTCCATTCATGGTCAACTTCATTGAGACCATCAGACATGCAAAGATGCCACTGGATTGGGCTACCACACTTAGTGAGAACCTGTGTGACCAGTTGTAGATAGTAAAGGATAAGAAGAAGTTCTATATGACTTCTTATGTGGTATATCTACTTACAGCAAGGGCCACTAACTATCCCAGGTTGTACAAGAAGGGCAGTATGCAGGATCCTAATCCATGGTCATATATGTCTATCCTTAGCTAGTGAAGAAGAAGCTCTCATCACAAAGCAAGGAGTATAGAATTGTGAATGATGCCTTCATTTTTGCCATCATTTGATTCATCAAAGGAGATTATGGAAAGAGATTGTCTGATGAGGCCAAGACATAGATCACAGCTCTTGGTGCATATTTCATCCAGTTTTGGACATTCACATACATTCAGGTTGGTGGTGCATCCATCCATCCAAAGAAGCTCCCAAGATACCCAAGTGACAAGTTGGTTCTAATGGAAATTTCTTGGAAAATTGAGTTAGCTTATGAGAGGATCAAAAAAAAACGGAGGCCTTGTTAGGATTGGCCAGCATGGGTTAGGTTAGGGAAGTGAGGTTAGGTGAGGGTTAAAGGTAGGAGCCATGTGCTCAAATAGGATTAAATTTAATATTTAATTCCTAGTGGGATTAGGAGGGAATTAATTAAGTAAATGAAGTACTTAATTAAAGGGGATGGGTTAGGATTTAAATAAACCTTAATTTGTTTAAATCAAGAAAATGTGAACATAATTAAATAAATGTAAAATTTATTTAATTAAAGGTAAGGGAATTAAATAAATAATAAATATTTATTTAATTGGTCAAAACATGTGATTTGGACAATTTTTGGTGTCTACAGGTGTACCAGGAAGATTTATAAGGGATCAGAGAGACATTGGAATATTCAGAAACTAATGGCATGAAAAGTTGCTCATTATTGGGTGTTTCTTCTAGAACAATAGTAATATGTGATTGGCACATTTCCTGATTCTCTTGCGATGTCTCCTTTATAGACTTAGCTTCGTATGTTTCTATGTTTTGGGTCTCTACTTGTGTAGGAGAATCATCTAGGACATTTTCAACTACTAACTCTATATGAGATTTTGAAATTGGGGCATTTGATTTTTCAATATAAGTTGGAGATACTTGGCCTCACATGTGAGGGCTTCTTTGAACAAGAACTTCTTCAGCTTCAACCACTTTGCAGGTCCATTTTGGCTTAGGCGTGATTGGAGTAGATGATGCAGGATCAATTACTATAGGAATAGACCTCTTTCTTATTTTTAGCTTAACAAAGGAATTTTACATTTTCTTCTCTATGTTAGGATTAACCTTACCCTTACCTTTACCCCTAGAAGATCTTGGCATATCCTCATCTAAATTAGGCTTAATAGACTTATCAAGACAGGGTACATTTTCCTCCTTAACTAGATTTTGAATTGACTATGTGTTTTCTTCCTCATTTTCTAAATTTTTAGGAGCAAGGTTAACTTGTGCTATAAGGTTTTGGTTTCAACAAATTCTGCCCATGAAATAGGGGAAGAGTCCCTAAGAGATCTTTCCACTAAAATTTTAATAAGGGCATAATGGGAAACAGAATTTGGGTTTCCTTTTTTGGTTTCCTCGGCACTGAAACATAACATATTGTAAAGAAAGTTGGGAAAATTGACTTGCATGTTATGCCTTATGCAACTAAGAAATTTTAAATGATGATCATGTAAATTCAAGAACCTACCTTCACAAGTTAAATATTTGATAATGTGGTTGCTAGGTCTGGATATGGAGGTGGAAGAGAAAGTCTCTTGCATCCTTGTTTTGTAATGTCCAACTGAGGGTCACTTTTCCAAGTAAACTGTGCCCTTGCAGATCAAGCATCATGCTCATTTGGATAATGTTCCTCAATTGTTGGTAACCTAGTGACCTCTACTATTCTTTCCTCTGTAGCAACCACTCTTAATCCCAAAACTAAGGCTTCTCCTTCATCAAATGTTGTCATGAACTCCATTGCCACTTCCTCATTAAATTCTCTTAATTGCAAGAAATAACTGAGCCATCCATAAGCATGGAATTGTTGCACTGCTTCAATATCTACGAGTAAAATATTATGCACGACTGGCTTGTTCCTCTTTAACTATCCTCCCATCCTTAAAATGTCTAAATTCCACTCTTTCTCCTATGAAAATTGTTATCCCTCTTACCTCTACAAATTTTCTTTGCCCTAAGCTTCAAAACTAATTTGTAAAAATACCATAAAAATGTCATATTTCATCACCATTTCTCATAATCAAGACCTATAAGAATTTGGCTTAGGCCAGAATTCACCCAAGACTAAGGAACTCCAACACAAGCACACAGTAGACCAAACATAGAGTATGATCAGAATGATGATATTCATTCAATATGTCAACTTGAGAGTACACTAGGAGTACCTATATATAAAGGCCTCAAGAGAGCTTCTAGAATGCATAGAAGTCAGCAACATGATAAGTCATACAACCATACAACCAAGCACATGTCCACCTGATATTGGTTATCCTCCATTAAGCATGAAATTAAGTGTGATTATGTAAGCATAAATTTACAATGGTGTAGCATGCAAATCAATGGTTTAGACAACATGTGCTAAATTAGGAGTGCATATAACTATGTTGTCAACATGACAATTCAGTGAACGATTCAAACTCTTGTGTTGTAGACACCATATGAATAATTAGAATTGCATAACTCATGAGAGTACACAAACTCCTAAGTGTCTCACCTAAATAAATAATAAAATAATACAAAATAATTAAATAATGCATTAACCTAAGTAAACTTAAGTAAGTTTAATAAGTAAATACTTATTTACACCAACAAGACCCCATCATTTCTGGCATGTAGAACAATGATGCATTAATGGTGGAGTAAATTGAGGCTTTAACTACAAATTTTTCCATAATAGCTCTTAGTCCTTTCAATTATGCCAAGTACAAGAGATTTTTTCCCAAAAATTGAAGTAAAAGGTACGACAAATACAGAGATATTTTTAAAATTAATGAAATGAAAACTATCAAACTACTACCAAAGTACATTCTTTGATGTAGACATGACTAGGATATCATGGATGTGACATTTGGAAATTACTACAATTTCCTGGCCCCCCACTATAATTTGACAAGTGTCCTCACTTTTAAAATTTTGGTATGGGAAGGGGAAACTGGTTTAATGCTTATATGGTATATATAATTCAGTATTAAATATAAATATCAAAACCTATATTTTAAAAATGAATAAAGAGTAAAATAATTTTTTGTACCAAAAAATTTGAAATTGTACATCTTTGTGGAAGTTGATGAGGTGGAAAAGGCTGATGATTACAGAAATTGCTAACAATTTTGTTTATTGAAAGTAAGAAAAATAGAGTGTGGGTTACATGGATTGTGGATGGATGGCAGATAAAGAAATGAGATGGGTTGATATGAAGAAAGAGGAAAGTGAATTGAAGAATGGGGCCTCATACTTAAATGAGGTTTTATTATGAAAATTCCTAAAACTCTATCATTGTATGGCTGCAAGAAGAAGATTTTCATCTTCTGCTGCAAGAACTATGTTCAAAAGAGTTGGAGTACTAGTTCGTTGAAATTTTTGTAGGAATTGCACTTTACTATATGGTTTATGATAGAGATGCTATGGCCATTTACAAGTAACTTAAACTGAACAGGATCAACAGTTGTGAGTTGCATTGTGCCCTTGTCAAATAAATGCTAAATTTCATAAGGCCCTAACCATTCAGTCTACAATTTCCCTAGATTTTCTTTGAAATGAGAATCATATGGAAGGGCCCAATCTCTTGCTTGAAATATTTTATTCTTGATGTGTGTACCATGCCATTGTTTTTGCTGCTATTGAATATATTTTGTTCTTTCTAGAGCTCTCTTTTTTATTTCATCCAACGAATTTAAATGGAGTCTCTCTTGTTGTGATGTAGGAAGATTGATGTTCAACTCTAAAGTAGTGCGCAGTGTCTTGTGTTGGAATTCAATGGGCAACATTTATGCTTTACCATAGACAAGCTTAAATGGAGTGAATCTAGTTGTTGTCTTCCATGTGGTCTGGTATGCCCAAACAACTTTAGTTAGTCTACTTGTCTAGTCCTTCTTATGTATGTTACTATTTTTGTTAGAATGGCTTCAAGTTCTCTATTGGTAATCTCTACTTGTCTATTTTCTTGAGGGTGATAAGGACTAGATTTATGATGCCTTATGTTGTATTCCTTCATAACCTCAGTGATCAAGTTTGATGTAAACTGAGCTCCTTGATATGTGACAAGTTCTCTAGGCACTCCATAGTGGGTGAATGTTTCTTCATAGAGGAACTTAGCTACTTTCTCATCTCTGGAACTTTTCATTGCTCTAACTTCCACCCATTTAGTGACATGATTTTTACATACTATGATGTAAGATTTTCCACTTGATGTTGGATCAATTAGGCCTATGAAGTCCATTCCCCACTTATCAAAATGTGTGACAACAACCTGTGGACTGAGTGGCATCTCATCAATTTTGGTTGATCATCCCATCCTTTGACATTTTTCACACTTAGATGTATATGTCATTGCATCCTTATGTAGAGTTGGCCAATAATATCCTATTGTAAGTATCTCCAGTGTTGTTCTTTTCCCTACAAAATGGCCTCCACATGGTTCATCATGATAAGCATGTAATATATCATATATCTCATCTTCACTAACACACCCCCTCATAACTTGGTTTCGTCCTACCTAGAAGAGGTTTATCTATCCAAGAATATTGAAAATTTTTCTCTACTAGTCTTCTCTTTTTTTATAAGAGAAATGTGGGGGCAATCTATTTGTAGCAAGATAATTTGCAATGTTTGAATACCATGGTGCATGGGTTACTATATGGAACAAGTTCTCATCTAGAAATGTATCTTCAATTAGAGTTGGATCTTCATCAGCAATGGTCAATCTAGACAAATAATATGCAAGTATATTGGATTTTCCTAGCTTATCAATGATAGTAATGTCAAATTCTTGTAATGACAAGGGCCATCTTGCTAATCTACCAGTGATAGCTAGTTTGTTCATTAAATACCTTATAGCTGAGTGATCAGAATGAAAAATAAATAAATATCCAATCACATAATGCCTAAATTTTTTCAATGCATAGACTACAACTAACAGTTCTTTTTCTATTACTATGTAATTCAGCTCTAGTCCATGAAGAGTTTTACTAATATAGTATATGGTATTCTCAAGATTGGCAAGTTTTTGTCCTAGTACAACTCCTACGACATAGTCTGATGCATTTGTATGAATATGAAATGGAATTGACCAATCTAGTCCTTGTAAAATTGGTGCCATGGTGAGAATTTTCTTAAGCTATAGGAAGGCTTCATTGCATTTGGGTGTCCAAATGAATTCAACTTCCTTAGTCAGCAATGTGTACAAAGTGTGTGCTAAAATGTTGTCACACTTCTATGAATCATTACATGTAAGAAAACTCAAGAATGAGCCCTCACAAATCAATCCATAGCTCTCTACTCATAGAGTGCAAGGGTTTGCAATGGAGGCCCTTAGTTCGACCTATTTTTGTGCCCATGGAAGTACATCATGAGATGAGAGATTCAAAGAGGAAAAGCAAGAATGCTAGTCTCCATGATCTTCAAATATGCATGAAAATAAGATCTAATCTATAAATGTAAGATCTAAGCTAAAAGCCCATGATGGGTGCAAGAGAGAAAAAGATAAGAAAATAGAAGTTCTCCACAAAAAGCTTTTGTATTCAAACTCCTTCAAAAATTGGTCTTCAAACCTGCAGCATAACGATAGCATAATCATGGGTGTCTAACATGAGGAGAGGGCTCTCTCTTATAAAGGAAATTATGGAGGTGAGAGGCTTCTCACAACCAATATGGGATAATAGAGCTTGATCCATGTGAGACAAAATTCCACCAATGAGAAAAAAGGAGTGGTTGAGAAGAAAGTGGTGATCCATGTGAGACAAGATTCCACCAATTAGAAAAGAGGAGTGGTTGAGGAGAAAGTGGAAAGATAAATCCCACTTAGATCACATTTTTAAGTGTAGAGAAATTAAATAAAAAGAATTTATTTTATTTCCTTTTTTCATCAAAAGAGATATTTAAGTGGGATTTTTATTTAATTAAAAGGGAGCAAGTTCTTTTTAATTAAATAGAAGATATTTAATTAAATTAAAAGAGAGTTTTTTCTCTTAATTAATTAAATGTGGATGAATTGTTTAATTAAAAGAGAGGTTCTCTTTTAATTAAATGGGGATTTTATTTTATTTAATTAAAAGAGAAAATTTTCTTTTAATTAAATAAGACTTGGAATAAAATGATCAATCTTAGAAATGAAATAAATCGAATTTGATCAAGGAAATTGATTTGAATATATTACAAACCATTGATTCAGAAAATTTGATAAATTGATAAATTGAATAATGGGGGCCCATAGTCTAGGCGACCATTTTTGGGTGCATACATTTGCCCCTCTTTGACTAATGTGTGATCGATTCGGGAACACATGTAGTCAAAGAAAGAAATTGAAGTGTGAGGTCAATTTGAGATCACAAAACAACCCAGATGTGTGGTCGACTCGGGAACACATCAAGACAAAGAATACAAATAAATTTTAACTTGAAAAAGTTGAGGATAAAATTGATAAAACTAAATCAAGGATTGAAATTGATAATTACTGCCCCCTCGTGATCGAAATCGAAATGAGATAGAGGAGAAACAACAAATTGATAAATTTGATCAAATTGAACAAAAGATAAGGTTCTTGATGTAAGATGAAAGATATAAGAATCATACAACCAAGGTAGATCATCAAGCATGAAATATTATGCCCCAAAGGTGATTTAGAAGAAAAGAAGTGGGGAAAAAGAAAATGGAAGATAGAAGTTTGAAAGATATAGAAAGAAATAGAAATAAGAAAAGAAAATGCTCCAAAAATCAATCAACTGTTTAAGATAGAAATTTCGATTGAGATCACGAAAGAAAATAAGGAAATGAAGATCAAAATGTGACCACAATTGATTAAATGTCCACAATAAAGATGAAAGGAGAACCCTCTCAGACTCATAATGCAGCCTAAAAATGCAAACTAACATGAAGTCTAATAATGCAAGCTACATGAAATGCAATGGTGTACTTGCAAAAGAGAAACTATAACATAGGATTTTGTGTTCATCATTCATTAGAGAATGTAAAAGAACTTATTTTCATCATTGGGCCATTATTAACGGACATCAAAAAATCACACAATCATCACTAGTTACAAATGCAACTATGAAGATATGAATGCGATTTATATTGGATTGAAATGTGGAAAGATTCTAACATAAGCATCAAAGACATAAAGGTCAAGATGACTTTGATGTTAGCTTACCCAATTTAATATAGAAAAACTATGCTTGCATCAAGGCATAGATGCCAAGATGACTATAAGAATGGTTGTGCAAAAACAATCAAGGATGATGTCTCAAATCTCCTAAGTGTTTCAAGGGGACAACAAAAGACACTCTAGAGTTCAAGACCACACCCACAAGCAAAAAATAAATAAATAAAAACATGTCTCATGCCCCAAGTCTTCTAGCAATGCATCATGGAGAGACTTATCAGACAAAGACACTCAACAAAAATCAATAACAGTTAGTACACAGAGAAAACAAAATCATGACATAAGTCAAGCATTAAGTGTTGCATTTAAAAATTTAAGTGTGTTAACTGATACTGAGTTCTGAGGTCAAGGATCAAATGCTTGCAGAAAGGTAAGATCACATGATGATACTGGGTAAGACCAAACCAAAAAGTGTTGAAAAACACTCGATGTCAATGGGTGTTGAAAAACACCATTTGCGAGGTATCCTAAAGACTCACACATCTAAGAAACCAAAGCTAACATAGTTATGCCCCCTAGACAAAGACCAATTCCAAACCAAGGTAACAAGGACAAGGCATGGTGGAGAAAGGCTAAGTGTCGAGGACATGTGCTAAGAAATAGGGGTGCAAAGGCCTCAAGTAGCGCCTGTTTCTAGGTTTTCACCACTTGGATTTTTTTTTTTTTTTTTTTTTTTCAGGACTTTTTATAATTTTTTTTTTTTTTTTTTTTGCTACCAAGGCCCCTGTTTCTAGGTTTTCACCAAGGCACTCTTTCTATTTTTTTGAATTTTTGAATTTTTTTTTTTTTTTTGTATTTTTGGAATATATAATTTTTTTGAAGATACATCAAAGTGCCTTTTGCTAGGTTGTCACTAAGATGATCATTTTTTCAGGACATTTTTCAATTTTTAGAATTTTTACAATATATCATTTTTTTGGATTTTTTAAAATATATCAATTTTTTTTTGGATTTTTTTTTAAAAATATATCAATTTTTTTGAATTTTTTTTCATGATCACTAAATATGTACAAAGATACCCCTAGACAGAATGGGCATTAAACTCTTAAGCAAGATCACATCATGCAGTCCCAATGTCTAACAAGGTGGAGGACATGATGAAGCAATAAGCTAATGGATATTATGGATAAGAAAGGAGTGTATGAAGCAAGTGAAAGTGATCTTCAAAGGCTGACTCCTCAAGAGTACCCAAGCTAGGGAAAATTTGTCATGTAAAGAACATTTGGACTAGAAATGAAAGGCCAGTATAGGATAATTCAAGAAAGCATAATGTAAAAGTGGGAAAGATGCAATCCAAAGAAGTAGACATGTCAAGAGACTTTATAGAATCATATTTTACTCTATTTTATTAGATCAAGACCAAAGGGGTAAATGGGAAAAGGGTAGCAAAAGACTAGAATGAATGGAGGAAAATAGATATGAAGGCTAAACATGAAAGGAATGAAAACAAGATCATCATAAGATATCTCACAAGATAGCCAAATGTTTGTCTATAGGTCAACATTGTCAAGATCAAAGAGAGAAGACGAAATGAATGAAAGATGTAGAAGAACTACACATGATGCCTATTTGTTAGGTTTTCATCATGGTACTTATCCAAGGCACCACAAGGAGTAGTTTTCACCATAGGATGAATTTATTTCTCTTTACTTTTGCTACCAAGGTGCTTGATTACCAAGTTTTCACCAAGGCACATTTTCAAATTTTTCATTTTTTTTTCTTTCTTTTTTCTTTCAATGTTTTTCAAAATTGTTTTTTTTTTGGAAGAAGTCAAGCTTTGTAGATAATGCTCCTTGAAATTTTAAACCATGACATGCAAAGGAGTTGAAATGATATGCTCAAAGATGTCGATAGGGAAAGGAAGATGGAAGACAAAAAAAATGGAGGATATGGCTTTATGTAAAGCAAGTGAGATTGGAAGATAGAAATGAAGGCAAGATCAACGTCAACACATACCTTGAAGGGTGGTGAAAGGATGGAGAAAATGTGAATGAAGGAATATGTGAAGGAATATGGTGAGTGGATAGAAAAGGTTGCAGTTTAGGCACATGGAATGGAAGAATGCTTTTGGAAGAAGATGAAGCAGAATTCTTTGGAAGCTTGAATGTCAAATTTAATTGTTGTTCAACATTAAACTCTCTCAAGAGAGATTTTGGAATCCATATAGCCTTAGGCTTCTTTTCATTTCTTTTTGATGATTTAGAGATAATATCTTCAATGATGGATTTTGGAACCCATACTTGTCTTGTAATTTTTTTCTTAGATATCTCTTTTGACTTAATGCCCCCATGTCGATTAGAGGAGACATGGTGGTCTTCTTTTTTATATGGATTCTTGAATTGCTTCTTTTTCTTGTATTGACCATTCAAGTTACTCCCAAAAGACTTGGGACTTGTGGAAGAAGAAGGATGATATGACTGGTTTAGGTGAGTGGGTGGATGAAAAGGATTCAAGGATATGCATCGATGTTGATCTTGAGGAAAGATAGGAGAGGGAGGGGAAATTGAAGGGACATAAGGACCCAAGATGGAAGGAAGATATGAAGCATTTAGTATTGGTGAGGGAGGTCCAAGGATGGATTTAGAAGATGCAAAAGGGTAATCAATAAGTTCATCAACATCTATATCACAATCAAGGACATCAGCATCTTTAGAGTGAGCATCAGGATTTTCAATAGGAACATAAACATCTTTAATAGGAGCAACTTCTTTGATAGGAGAACTTATAGCTTGAGAAGACTTAGGAAGAGTATAAAGTGGAAGGGAACATGGAGTGGTAGAACAAGAAGATGGAAGACTTTGATCTTGACAAGGATCTTTGGATAACATAAGCATAGAATTGTTCTCTTGATTTTCAATAGGCTCAACATTGGAAGTAATAGCATCATTTTTAATAACCTTAATGGAAGTATCATCTTTGGAAGGAGAAAGTGTACTAAGGCCATTTTTATTGTCAATAAGCTCAGTGGTGCAAGCAGTATCTTGATCTTGCTTAGGAGAAGACTTAAGACATGGTGGAATGAATGAGAAAGGGTGTAAGGGATCAAAAGAACCATGAAATGTATCAGAAACATTGTGAAAAGGATTGGATGACATGGATGGTTCTTGATCTTGATCTTTTTTTATATTATTTTCTTTATCATTTTTAGAGTCCTCTTGACATGAAGCCAGTGCTAAGGAGAAGGAAGCATGTTGGAATTGAATGGAAGACTTTGGAATAGATGATGAAGGACTAGCTGAAGTAGGCATTATAGTGCATTAAGGCTTAGGCTCTTTAGGTTTAGCATTGTCAAAGGTATTTGTAGCCAAGTGAAGGTTAGCTTGAGTTTCTTTAAGAGGTAGCCCTTGAGGATAAATGAAAATCATAAGGATCTTTGTTGGATGAAGGATTTATAGAAGATTTGAGAGACTCAGAATCTTTAAGGGATGTATGGATAGTGGAGGAAGTAGAAGATGGATGGGGAGCATCAGAAGACAAAGGTTCAACATTAACATGATCTTGCTCAAGAGTGTAATCTTTATTTTCAGCATGAGGGTTCTTAGAAGAGGAACTCTTATCCCATTGATGTTGTATTTCAGCACAAAAAAATGCTTTCTCTTCATCAAAAAATGCAGATTTATCATTTAGGTATTGTTCACAAAATTTATCAATGTTGTTTTCAAGATTTGATTCATGTGAATTACCATCAATATCTTTTCGTGACTCATCCCCTTTAAGCACAAGCATAGGACTAGGAGGACTTTTAGGAACTGTTGGAATGTAATAATCATCACCATCATAATCATTGTCACTAGAAGAATTATAGATAGGCATATCACAAGACTTTTCATGTTGTTCATTATCATATGTTTTAATAAGAGGAATAAGACTCTTGGTAGAAGTAGAAGAAGAATGATATCGTGAAAAAGAGGTAGGTGAAGACCTAGATGGATGATATCTAGAAGAGTCATGGTAAGATTTAGAAGATGAAGTGTGTGAATGATATTTAGAAGAATTATCGTAAGACTTAGAAGATGAAGAATATGAAGGATATTTAGAAGAATCATGATAAGACTTGGAAGATAAGGAATTTAAACGATATTTAGAAGAATCATGATAAGACTTGGAGGATGAAGAATCTGTATGATATTTAGAAGAATTATGATAAGACTTGGAAGATGGAAAATCTGTATGATATTTGGAAGAATCATGATAAGACTTGGAAGATGGGAAATATTTGGAAGAAGGATATTGTGATTTGATCTTGCACATGATCCTAGCAAAGGTGTCTGATTTATCCATTTTTTTAATCATTTTTGTTGCAACGTTAGCATCCATGCATCTATTGGAGTGACAACACTTTTCAAATTCAAGAAGGAGGTGGATTTCATCTAAGCTCAAATGAGGATCCCTAAAAAGATATCCAAGATCCATGGTTCTAGAAGAAGAAGAGTCAAGCATAGAAGAAAAGAAAGGATGAATAGAAGAAGGTAGATAATAGGAGGAAAAGAATCAAGAAGACATGAAGAAGAGGAAGAGTGGAAATGACAGATTAGAAAGACATGGAAGATAAAGAAGAAAGCAAACCAAGAGTCATTTTGAAAAATTTGATACCATTTGAGATCATTTGAATGTTGAGCAACATGTAATAGCACTTGTAATCAACATGAAAGAAAAGGCACTAGTTGATAGGATAACCCTAAGAAACGTTGGTACCAAACTAGGATAGTAAAAGCTCTCACTTGTCCAAAAGAGATGTGATAAGATAGAATTTTGCAATAGGTGTAAACCAACACTGCCACAGAGGTGCTCACAACTTTGGGTGAATACCCTAACACATATGGACTAGGAGGATGATTTATCCAAATTATAAATAATTAAAATTGATTTTTTTTTTTATGAAAGTGTGGACAAGAAATTACTAAAACTCTCCAAGTGTAATATCAAAGGATCCAAGTGTATATCTTTCTCAATAAGGACAATTTCTATCTTACCAACTCCAAACAAGGTCTCTTGTGAAATCAATGACTACTAATTCAAGAGGTCAAAGCACAATAACCCATGGTGCAAAAAGGCTTTTAACAATGAGAAAAGTAGCCTAATCCAAATAGGACCAACCTAGGGAGACTAGAAATAATGGGATAACAAAGTTATTCGATTGTAAAGTCTCAACTCAAGAACTCAAATTTTGTTCATTTTAAATATCCAACTAGATGTATCAATAGATTATTTATCATAAACCAAGCACGCAAGATAGAAAACAGGGATTTCAAGCAAACAGTCTTCAAACAATGAACAAGGGGCAAAGCAACCTTGCGCATGAGCAATCAAGTGACTTAGTTTATGCTAATCCCTATGAGAGCTAATTGTGTATGTTCTCAAAGATTTTCACAATCATTGCATACATCCCTAAAAAATAAAAGTTGGCCTCTCTAAGGTTTTTAGTAATGGTTTGACCCTGCAACTTTTATGATTCACAGGGGTGACCTCCAATCCCGGCGCACCAAGGTTTTGACACAGTCTGAGAACTTAATCTTCAAGAGCTACTAGGGAGATCTGACAACCCACAATGAACCATATCCTATGGAGATTTCTTCCACGAGGATATTTATATAGTGATTGTTGCAACCACGGCAGAAGTGGCTATTACCGCTTGAGGTTCCATCCGCAGTTTGCCCTGTATAGGGATTGTCTGCTATGGTTAACCCTCTCTAAAGGTGACCGACTCACAATAGTGGACCACAAGGAGAATTAGCTTTCAGATCCAAAGTTTTGACACTTTTTCACTTTTAGCCCAATCAAAGCAAACAGATTAATCTGACACGCTAACTAAGATTATCTCAAGATCTATGATATCAACCCCTAGTGATCTATCAACCTCTTCAGAGAAAGGATGCCTCAATCACCAAGTTGAAGATCTATCTATCTAAGAGATTCTCAAAGTATCCTCCCCACCTATAAGGAATCCGTCTTTGAGAGGAGTTTCACTAGGAACTCACTCCCTCAAGATCCACGAATAGTATTCATGGGGCCTAATTACTATGTGTGTACAGATGTTAATTCCCCAAAAGAAAATCTATCCAAGAATAATCAAAAAGCACAAGGTGGTACACTTAACGCTTTAACTAATGCAAGGTGAGTCCAAAGATGTGGAACACTTAACCCCTCACACAAGCTCAAAACGAGTCCACAACTCAAAGATTAGTCAGTTCTAGAAAGCACAAGAGGGTTTCCAAGTGGAGCACTTAACGCTTCTATCATGTAGACCCCTCCCCTTTAATGTGGCATTGATCTTGCAACCACAGGGTGGAATGAGAGGCCGACGGATTCAGCGAGTCCAATAACCCAATATAGCTATCTAAATCTATCACTAATAATCAAGCTTGCTAAATAAAAATCAATGGAGATTACAAACTAGTATCAATTATGCATGTGTTTGAAAAATAAAAGCATAAGCAAAACACACAAGCTAGACACATGAGAGGTTCATTTTAAGGTTCCAAATCAAAGTGTTATCAGCCAAAGAAGAATACCTGAAGTCCTCGCAACACGCTTAGTAGATCTTACCTATTTTTAACAACTTTAGCATGTTTTTCCAATGAAATCACAAATTGCTTCTATGCTGTTCCAAAAAAATTAAAAAACACAGAAAAACCCAAAACAGTGAGTTGTTAGCAAAAAAAACCAGAAAAACATGAAAATCCCTACAAAAAAAATACGAATAACCTAGTCAACATGATTAGACCTTTTTTTTTGCTATGATTTCGAACCCAAAAATAAAAATGAAAAGAAGAGACCCTTACTAAAAACTAAAGAGCTTTCCAAAAATATAAGAAATTCAAAAAAATATCTTCATGTGTGCCCTAGGGACCCAATTTTTCAAAATAGGCCAGATTCATCAAATCGAGTTTTTGATCCTTAATACAGCCTCAAAATTCAAAACACAAAGAAATAACCCCCCTTAGAATTCAAAAATCTTTCTGAAAATGTAAATTTTTCTAAAAAATACACTGATTTGCGATCAAAAATGACATTTTATGAAAAATAAAGAGAAATTCATAACTCATGCAAATCATTTTAAAATGCTTTTAAAATCGAACTAGAACATATTGGGCACATACCCAACCCACAAAAAAAATTTCAAAACCAAACTCTAAGTGGTTTAAAAGATATGATTGAATCTTTAAACCGACTAGATTTTTTGCCTGCAAACCAATCTATATATGGGTTGGCCTTAAAACCAAAGTGAAAAATTTACAAAAGCACTTGATTAGATCCAATATGCTACTGTAAAAAATCAAAGATGCAAAATAAAAGAAAATGGAGCTAGAAACTTGATTCAAGCCCCATGGTGGGCGCAAAAAATGTGTGCTAAAATGTTGTCACACTTCTATGAATCATTACATGTAAGAAAACTCAAGAATGAACCCTCACAAATCGATCCATAGCTCTCTACTCATAGAGTGCAAGGGTTTGCAATGGAGGCCCTTAGTTCGACCTATTTTTATGCCCATGCAAGTACACCATGAGATGAGAGATTCAAAGAGGAAAAGCAAGAATGCTAGTCTCCATGATTTTCAAATATGCATGAAAATAAGATCTAATCTATGAAAGAAAAATTTAATCTATAAATGTAAGATCTAAGCTAAAAGCCCATGATGGGTGCAAGAGAGAAAAAGATAAGAAAATAGAAGTTCTCCACAAAAAGCTTTTGTATTCAAACTCCTTCAAAAATTGGTCTTCAAACATGCAGCATAACGATAGCATAATCATGGGTGTCTAACATGAGGAGAGGGCTCTCTCTTATAAAGAAAATTATGGAGGTGAGAGGCTTCTCACAACCAATATGGGATAATAGAGCTTGATCCATGTGAGACAAAATTCTACCAATGAAAAAAGAGGAGTGGTTGAGAAGAAAGTGGTGATCCATGTGAGACAAGATTCCACCAATTAGAAAAGAGGAGTGGTTGAGGAGAAAGTGGAAAGATAAATCCCACTTAGATCACATTTTTAAGCATAGAGAAATTAAATAAAAAGAATTTATTTTATTTCATTTTTTCATCAAAAGAGATATTTAAATGGGATTTTTATTTAATTAAAAGGGAGCAAGTTCTTTTTAATTAAATAGAAGATATTTAATTAAATTAAAAGAGAGGTTTTTCTCTTAATTAATTAAATGTGGATAAACTGTTTAATTAAAATAGAGGTTCTCTTTTAATTAAATGGGGATTTTATTTTATTTAATTAAAAGAGAAGATTTTCTTTTAATTAAATAAGACTTGGAATAAAATGATCAATCTTAGAAATGAAATAAATCGAATTTGATCAAGGAAATTGATTTGAATATATTACAAACCATTGATTCAAAAAATTTGATAAATTGATAAATTGAATAATGGGGGCCCATAGTCTAGGCGACCATTTTTGGGTGCATACACAAAGGACTAGCAATTTTGCTAAAATATTTTATGAAGCATCTATAATAACCAGCATGACCTAAAAAAGATATTACATCTTTTTGTTTTGTAGGTATGGGTAATGTTAGAATTACCTCTATCTTAGTTGGATCCACTTGTATTCCTGCAACTGATATGACATGACCAAGTAGCACACCTTCCTGCATGAGCATAAAACATTTTTCACTATTAAGTACTAAATTATGTTCTTTACATCAGATAAGAACCTTTTCAAGATTCATCATGGCTTCTTCAAAGGTGACTCCAAATGTTGTGAAATCATCCATATATATTTCCATACAATCATGTAATATATCAGCAAAACTACTCATGATGACAGCTCATTGGAATGTTGCAGGAACATTAAATAGACCAAATGGAAAAATAGAATATGCAAAAGTACCTCATGGGCATGTAAATTTGGTTTTGTCTTGGTCTTTAGGAGCAATACTTATTTGATTATAACCAGTGTACCCATCTAGAAAAGAGGAATACTTCTTTCTAGCTAGAGTATCCAAAACTTGATCTATGCATGGTAAAGTGGTCCTTTTTAGTTGCCTTGTTCAATTATCTATAATCTACACAAATCTACCATTTCCCTCCATTTTTAGGCACTATTACTAGGGGTGGCACCCATTTTCTATCAAATATAGGATAAATTGATGCAGGGGACTCCCCTTAATACCATAAACTCATAATAGAAATCAAGAAACAACAGTAAATGCAAGAAAAAAATATGAACTTCTTATTATTGCCACAAATGTGGAATTACAAAATTCTCAAATAAAATATGCTAACCCAAATGGGAACCTTCATTAGAATAATTTGCAAGACAATGCGACAAACTATCACCCAGAGTTGTCCTAAACAATCTTTAGGCCTTTCTTAAATAGGTAGTTTTATGCTACCTAGAAAGGTTCTAGATGCTTAAACTTAATACCTAGGGCCAAAAAACCCTAACAATACACATAGAGTCAGCCAAATACATCTTTGAAAATTTATTTTATAAATTTTGATAGCCCAACTTTCAAAGGCCATAACTCACAAACCGTTGCTCTGATTGGCTATTATAACCTCTTTTCAGAAATACCAGCTTCTGATCTATAGGCTCAAAACTATGCTAGCACCCTTTCATTGAGTTTTTGGACCTCATTTAGGAAATCTAAGGCCTCCAACAATGAGCCTAAAAAAATTTCTACAAATTTTTCTACCGAAAATCCACAATAACTTCTCTGATACTAATGCTTGACCAATGAGATTTTTATTGTAGGCTTATAACTCTAAAATGAACCTTCCTGGGAAAAATAACAACATTCTAAGCTCGTATGATAAAATTACTAAAAATAGTAAATTCTCATAAATAGTAACCTCCTTGTCTACTAGTCCTTATTAAAATAGAAAAGGTTGAAAATAAAATATTTTCAGGTGATGCAAGATTGCCCTTGCACCCAGGATGCTCATGCATTAGACACCTAGAGTAATTTGAGAAGTGACCCCATCATGTCTTAGGTGTTCAAAGGAAAGCCAAGATAGTTGACTTCCTCCTTTGCTAGCCATGATGAATTCTCAACTGGTCTCCCTTTCCATTTGACCAGATATTCCTCATAAGTTCTATTTTTGGTACTTTTTCCAATACAACTATCCAGTATCTCCTCAATCTCCTTGGTAGCCGAACTAGCTACTAGAATGCTCCACTATGCTTCTACAACTTTATCTCCATCACCTCCTTGATAATACTCTATCAAATTTGAAACATTAAATACTAGTGGAATATTCAATTCAACAGATAACTCCACTTCATACACATTTCCTAAATCATGCCTCTTCATTATTTTGCATGGTCCAAACTTCTTCATCTTCAAGTTGTTATATGTACCTACTAGAAAATACTTCTTTCTCAAATGAACCATGACTTCATCTCCAATATGAAACTCCTTATATCTCCTTTTCACATCTTCCTTAGCCTTATACTATATATTCATCTTTATGATGTGTTTCCTCACCTCCTCATGGATGTTCTTCAAATGTTTAGCAAAATCTTCTACTTCAACACTACTTATCTCTCTCTTGTCAAACTTCCTCAATTCAGAAAAAATTCTAGGACTACTCCCATATACAATCTAGAATGGTGATTTACTAGTACACCTATTGCTAAAATTATTATATGAAAATTTTACCTGTGGCAAAATCATATCCCATCCTTTTGGTTTATCTCCAACCAAGCACCTTAGCAAGTTTCTCAAACTATGATTCACAGTTTCTATCTGTCCATCAATCTATGGATGATGTGATGAACTGAACTTCAAATTTTTTTTCAAATTCTTCCACAATGTACACCAAAAATACCCAACAAATTTTTTATCGCGATTTGAAACTATACTCTTTGGCAAACCATGTAATCTCACCACTTCTCTGAAAAAACAACTCTGCTACATGAACAACATCACTAGTCTTCTTGCAAGGAATAAAATGTGCCATCTTTTAAAATCTATTAACCACCACAAAAATAGAATCATGCCCACACCATTTCCTTGGTAATCCTAGAACAAAATCCATGTTGACATCCTCCTATAGCTTCTCTAGTACAGGTAAAAGTTGATAGAATCTTGTATTCTACTTCACTCCTTTCACCATCTAACATACATGGAAACTTTATACAAACTTCATCACATCTTTCTGTAACTGTGGCCAGTAATAATTTTCAGCAACCAAAGCTATAGTTTTATCTCTGCCAAAATGTCCAACCAATCATCCACTATGCTTCTTCTTGATGAGGTTCTCTCTCATTAAAATTCTTGGAATGCACAATTGGCTTCCTTTGAACAACATATTATCTTGGATCATAAAATCCAACCTCTTTGTCCTATCAAGTGTATTAGGTTATGTACAAGCCTTCCATGCTTCACCAAAATCAAGATCATTTGGATACAATGTACTAAGTTCCTTGAACCCAACCACCTCTATCTGCATTTATGCCAACAAAAGTTTTCTTCTACTAAGAGCATATGCAACTTTGTTAGACTTCCCACTTCTGTGTTTCAAAAGAAATGTGTAACTCTGCAAAAACTCAACCCACTTTAAATGCCCTTGGTTTAATTTTCCTTGACTATTCAAATATTTCAAAGCTTGATGATTAGTATACAAAACAACCTCCTTGGGAAGAAGATAGTGTCTCCACTTCTTCAATGCTTGAACTATAGCATAAAATTCATGATCATAAATAGAATATTTTCTTTTTGCATCATTCAACTTCTCACTAAAATAAGCAATAGGTCTACCTTCTTGGCTCAAAACAACTCCTATTGTAGTAACACAAGCATCACAATCTACTTGAAACACCTTGTTAAAATTAGGAAGTGCTACAATAGGTTGCTTAGTAACATTATATTTCAACATATTGAAACTCTTATCTACTCATGTAGGCCACTTAAACTCATTTCTATCTCCTCTCATTGTTTCAGTTAAGAGTCCACAAATACTGCTAAAACTTCTTATGAACTTTCTATAAAATTTAGCAAGTCCATAAAAAAATATTACCTCTATCACACTCCTTGGAGTAGACCATTCAAGGATAGCCTTCACTTTCTCTAGGTCCATTTTCAGACCTTCTCCTAAGAAAAAAATCTCAAGTACACCAACTCCTTCTTTACAAACTGCACTTCTTCAGGTTTATCAACAACTTTTCTTCCCTCAACTTTTCAAACACCTTGCGAATATGATTCAAATGCTCCTCCAATGTCTTACTAAATATCAATATAGCATCTAGGGAGAAATGACAAACTTACCTAGAAATTCCTTTAGTACCTCATTCATGAGCCTCATGAAAGTGCTTGGTGCATTGGTTAGCCCAAAAGACATGACTAACCACTCATACAGTCCTTCCCTTGTCTTGAAAGCAGTCTTCCACTCATCACCTTCTTTGATACAAATTTGATGGTACCCACTCTTTAGATCTATCTTTGTGAAATACTGAGCTCTACTCAAATAGTCCATAATATCATCCATCCTTAGTAAAGAAAATCTATACTTGATGGTGATCTTGTTGATAGCATGAGAATCTGTGCACATCCTCCATTCTCCATTCTTCTTTGCTGCTAACACTACTAGTACAACACATGGACTCAAACTCTCTTGAATTAACCCCTTCTACAAGAACTCATGAACTTGCCTATTCAACTCTTCACTTTTTTCTTGTGTCATTCTATGCACTGCCTTGTTTGGAAAACTAGCTCCTAGAACCAAATCCATTTGCTGATTGATCTTCCTCATTGGGGGCAATCTTTTAGGTACATTATTTGATACAATATTAGAAAACTCTTCCAACATATCTGCAGCTTCTATAGGTACCTCCTCTATTTATTCTTTACTATCTTTAGGAAATATAGCAAAACCCATATGCTCATGTTTCATACCATTAAGAAACTCTTTTCCATCAACAAAACATATTCTAGCAGCACTACATACATTTTCTTCTTTATCCTTCAACAACTTCAACTTATGTTTCACTCCATCCTTAGTTAGAGTGTAGGTATTTGCTCGCCCATCATGTATAGCATGATTGTCAAACTGCCATGGCCTACCCAACAACATATGGCATATGTCCATAGGTATGATATCACATAGTACCTCATCTTGGTAGTTTCCAATTTTGAACTTCACTGAGCACTACTCATTGACCATGACCTTGTGGTCATCTTACACCCAAGCAATACGGTATGGACATAGGTGTTTCTATCTCTTTAGCTTTAACTTGGTGACCATCATTTCTAACACCAAATTTTTAGTACTTCCACCATCAATAATCACATCACAACACTTATCGTCACATTTTCACCTTGTTCGAAACAAACTCCTTCTTTGATCAGGTTCATTCTTGCCACTCAGAAGGACTCTTTTGTTAACTAGGACTTCACCTCTTTTAGCATCTTTAGAATGTGGGGATCTGGCATCTTGATTAACATGTGCAACTCTTGCCTGACCTTCTATTCTTTGATCTATCCTTCCTTGGTGTTTGGTACATCCAAATGCTCTATGCTATTCTTCCCCACAGTGAAAATATTTTCCATGGAAGCCTCCTCTTCCAGATCCTTGTCCTCAGCCTCTTCCTCTCTAATCTCTATTGTTCTGATCATGGAAATGATTAGAATTTTTTCCCCTTTGGTTTTGGTTGATATTTATAGCCTCATCCTTGTTCTTCTAATCATCATTACAGCCTCTGTAACATCATCCACTAGATCTTCCACCATGACCTCTTCCATTATTCTTATTGTCAAACTTCTTGCTTAGTTTCTCCTCAACTCTTAGGGAAAACAAGTATGCCTCCTCAATACTGTTCATCTAAACTAGACTCAGCTCATTCTAAATTTTGGGCCTTAGCCCATTAAGATAACGAGCAAATTTCTCCTTATTAGCTTCTACATGGTTGATTCTAATGAGAACTTGGTAGAACTCCTCGGTATACTCTTGAATAGATTTTCCCACTTGCTTCATTCCTTGCATCTTCTTCAACATATCAAGCTCATAATCCATAGGAATGAATTGTCACTTCATTTTAGCTATCATTCGATCTCATTTGGTGATTTTTTCTTTTCCCTTTCTATTTCATTCCAACTGAACCTCTTGCCACCAGATCTTTGCATGTCCCTTCAGTGTTGCCTTAGCAAACTTGACCCTATCCTGATCCTCAATATCTTCATACTCAAAGTACTCCTCTAATTCATTGATCCAATTGATTAGCTCTTATAGGTTAAGATTTCTTGAAAATGTGGAAACCTCAAACTTAGATCTTTTTCTAATCTTGGAGATGGCCCTAAAAAACCTCTCTTCCTCTGGGTTCAGAATTGCCTCTACTTTGATATTTCCTTCTACTTCATCCTCATCCTCGCTTTCATCTCTTATGGGAAGATTCATTCCTCTACGCATTTGTTCTTCCAATGCTTGCATTTGTCTTTGGAGGGCTCAAAAACCCTTAGGTGTAACACTTGTAGCTCTTCTACCACACTCTCTTCGTGGAGGTATTTTTGTGCTTCTGCTAAAACTCTAGTGCTTATTCTACTTCATCCTCATCCTCACTTTCATCTCTTATGGGAAGATTCATTCCTCTACACATTTTTTCTTCCAATGCTTACATTTTTCTTTAGAGGGCTCAAAAACCCTTAGGTGTAACACCTGTAGCTCTTCCACCACACTCTCTTCATGGAGGCATTTTTGTGCTTCTGCTAAAACCCTAGTGCAAACTACCTCACAATCAGTGATTTGTCTATATGCTTAGCCCAAACCACGATCCTAGTGTGAATTGCCTCATAGTTGATGATCAGTCTACACGCTCAAGAACTCTAGCTTTGATACCACTTAATGTAGGGGACTCCCCTTAATACCATAAACTCATAACAAAAATAAAGAAACAATAGCAAATGCGAAAACAAAATATGAACTTCTTATTATTGCCACAAATGTGGAATTACAAAATTCTCAATTACAATATGCTAACCCAAATGGGCACCTTCATTACAGTAATCTGCAAGACAATGCAATGAACTATCACCTAGAGCTATCCTAGACAATATTTGGGCCTTTCTTAAATAGGTAGTTTTATGTTGCCCAAAAAGGTTCTAGATGCTTAAACTTGATACCTAGGGCTGATAGACCCTAACAATACACATAGAGTTGACCAAATACATTTTTGACAAATTATTTTAGAAATTTTGGTAGCCCAACTTTTGAAGGCCATAACTCATGAACCATTGCTCTGATTGGCTATTATAACCACTTTTTAGAAACACTAGCTCCTGATCTACATGCTCAAAATTGTGTTAGTGCCCCTTCGTCGAGTTTTCGGACCTCATCCAGGCATTCTAAGGCCTCCAACGATGAGCCTAAAGATTTTTTTGCAAATTTTTCCACTAAAAATCTGCAATAACTTCTCTGATACTAATGCTTGAGCAATGAGATTTTTATGGTAGGCTTATAACTCTAAAATGAACCTTCCTATGGAAAAATGAGAACATTCTAAGCTCATATGCCAAAATAACTAAAAATAGTAAGTTCTCATTAATAGTAACCTCCCTATCTACTAGTCCTTATTAAAATAGAAAAAACTAAAAATAAAATATTTTTGGGTGATGCAAGATTTCCCTTACACCCAAGATGCTCCTGCATCATAAATAAAACCAGCATCAAGCAATTTTTGTAATTTAGTTTTAACTATTTCTCTAAGGGTTGGATTAATCCTTCTCTAGGGTTAATAGAGTGGTAGGCACCCTTCATTGATTTCTATTCTATGAGTACATAATGTAGGACTTAACCCTTTCATATCCCCATAGTTCCATGAAAAAACCTTTTCATGTTTTTGAAGTAGCTCTGTTAACTGGTTCATCTGCATGGAAGATAATTTTGGATTGACATCAAGATTATGACCTTTTGACAGCTCAACAGTAGTGGTAGACTCTATCATAATAGCTTCAGATATTAGAATTTTATCTAATTCACATAGTAACAGTTGATGAATAATGTCTAGTTCTTTGAGCATAATACAATTCTCATCACATTCCTCATATGTGGTTAACTCTAACATGGAACTATCAGATACTCTGAATTACTAAATCCTCTTCCTGCAGCTTTAGGAAAGATTGTCTATGTAACATCATATGTTGTGCTATAGAGTTTAACTTTCTTCTTTATCCCCAAGATCTGGCTAGACAAATGTGCTTAAATCTGGTTGTGATTGGGCTAGATGATATAAATCAAATTTATTTGTTTCTTAATGCTTAGATATGGTCATATTCCCTGATCTACAACTTATATTTGCATTAGATATAGCTTACCATGGTCATCCTAAGATGATAGGGTAACCAGATAAATTAACTTTGGGAGATAGAATCATGAAATCTACAAGATACTCTAGAGAGTCTAGGGTTACAACTATGTTTTCTATCATCCCATCAAGAGTGATAGTAGAATTGTCTACAAGTTGCAAAATTTTTGGAGTAGCCCTTAATCCTTCTATTTTCAACTTCTTCATAGTATCCTTGGTCATGATGTTTATAGTGGCACCAAGATCAATTAAAGCATTTTTTAAAGGCTAACCATTTATGATCACATTCACAACTGGACTACCTGGATCAGAATATTTAGGAGTGGTCAATTTTCCTAACATAATGTCAACCAATTGCCCTACAACATGGACTGCAGTTGGGTTCTTTTTCTTCTTTCCAAGCTTCTTTAGGTAGGCCTCTCTAATGGCTTTTCCATAGATGGGAACATCTTTAATAGCTTGGAATAGGGGTATTTTGACATGCATATTCCTTAGCTGATCAAAAAATATCAAAAGATTATTCCTTTGTTTGTATAGGTTTACTTTGTGCAAGATTTTATGGAAAAGGTAGTTCAATGGTTGGCTGGGCTTGAGCTAAAATAGTGACATTAGTTGGGTCAACCTTTTTAGAAACTAGGGGTTTTGATGCTATAGGAGTATTTGGTATTTCAGTTATAAGAGGTGGTTTAGGCATTGGTATGGTTGTACTAGATCTCAAATGTACATTTGTAACATTTAGAGTGTAAACAAGATATTACTGAGTATCATCAAAGTACATGAATTGTTGCGGCTACTAGTCATTTGGATTTGGCTAAGGTTGTACAAGTAATTGAGTCTATTTTTGAGGTCCAAGATTCACAAGTGGTGGCATTAGTGCAGGTTGTTGGATTGGGGGTGGTAGTTGTGGAGAACTAAGATTTTGGTTAGGCCATTTTTGAGGTCCTGTCCATTGGTTTATGGGTTGTCAATTCCCTTGGGGTGGTTGCCATTGGTTCTACTAGTTCTGTCATTGATTATTTTTTTAGTTGGACCAGGAAGGTTTGGTAGTTCTAAGGCCATTGGGGCTGTTGCAGATTATTTTGCCAAGTAGTATTCCAATTAGGTTGACTATATTGTGGAAGACCTTGGGTATTAATGTTTTTCCATTGAGTACCATATAGATTTGAATTTTGCAAAGGGTCCTGAGGCATACCTTGATGCTAGACCCATGTTCGATGTTGAGCAACAAAGAATACTTGCTCATTATCTCTGTCTATCTTGACATACTCAGTTGGAAGATGTTGGTTTTCCATGCTACTGACCAGTTTGCATTGGCAATCCTTCTTTCATTTATGGAAATGAGGGTAGTATTTAGCTAGTTGTAATTCAGCTTTTGCATGCATCTTCTTTGTATTCATTTTTTTGAGATGTGTGGCAACATCATTTATAATGTCTTGCTTGAAATCTAAGAGTAGATTAGATATCTTGAGCTTTGAAATACCCTGACTAATTCCTTTAATAGTTGTAGCTCAGTGTCCTTTCCCTTTCTTCATGCTTGATCTTGAGTAATTAAGACAAATCTTTTTGAGGTCATCCCAAGAAGATTGATACACATCTCCTCCAGCCATCAAGTCTAATGCTTCTAGACAACTATCATTCACACCTCTTAAAAACACTAGCTTTTGTGAATCCTCAAACAAAAAGTGTTGTAGATTCTTCTATAGTGTATACAAGAAATGTGAAACATAGTCTTGCAATGTTTCTTCCTCCTTTTGTGATATTTTAAAAATATCATCTCCTCTTGAATCATTTGATTCACAATAATCTTTGTATTTATCTAGAAATAAAGTTTGCATTCCATCCCAAGTACCTATTGCATTGGCTCCTAAACCCATGAACCATCGTAAAGCTGACTCTTTCAATGTTGTTGGAAATAATTTGAGCTTATGGGCATCGGTGTTGTAGTCAAAACTATGATAGAGTATGTCAAATTCAAACAAGAAAGTATCAAGATCTTTAGTTGCAAGGCCATAAAAATTTGGGAGAGCATTTAGAGGTATATTTTTGAGATTAGCATTGGTTGCAAGGCTTGGGAGAGGGAATGAAAAGGTAGGTTGTGTCATTACTAGGGGTATTTGATTATGAGGTTGCTATTGAAAAGGGATATTGTGCATTAGATTGTTAACAACTAGTGGATTTGGAGCAATACTATCAAGAATACTAGCCAAATTTTCAGCAATAGGTTGACGGCCACTTGTATCAAAAAGTTTTGCCCTTGAGGATAATTTTATAGGAAAATAAAGGCTTGTTTCCAAAAAAGGCAACTCAACTTCTTCAATTTCTTCATTCAAATTAATAGGCTGCCATGGAAGAAATCTTCCATATTCATCTTGTGGTCTTCCTCTTCAATCCATGCAATCAAATTGGTGTCTTGTGAATCAAGCACTCAATCTTGTGGTTTCTAACTAACACACTAATCTAGAAACAAAGGACTCAGGAAGGTTCCTAGTTTAACACCATCCCTGGCAATGGTGCGAAAAATTTAGGTTTCCATAACAGATCAAGATAATCATACTCCTATTCTTCTAACAAGGGTTTTATATCCAATTTTGAGGACCATCTATTCCATTATGAAAATACATTTGAATTTTCAACCCAGGGATGTAGGACTTGAAATGGGTTAGCATAGTATGTGCACTAAGTTCCTTTGAGTTTAAACACCTATGTTGTAGGAAAGTATAATGCATGAAAGGAATCTATACTACTGATACAAAATAGTAAACACACTTAGACTATCAATAGGGAACTATAGAAACTACAAAAAGGAGAATTCTAAACTAGTTAACAATTCAAATATTCACTATCACAGTTTTCCACAAGTGTTGCAGGAACTCTCATAGTAACTATCCTGCAAGACTAATACAATAAATCTATCTTAATCAAACATTACAAGAAACACAACAAGTAATCCAAAATCACTCTCTCATTAGAATTTCTCATTCTATTACATGTTTGAACATTTTTTAGAGAACAAAGGACAACTTCAAAAATTTTGAATCTTCTTATTAACTCTCATGTTCCATATATATATATATATATATATATATATATATATATATATATATATATATATATATATATAAGATTGGAACTTATTACAAAACATAACATAAAACTCATAAGAAAACATCATCAATAGAAAAAGGGTGGGATGTCAACCATGACTCTTGAAACATTGATTGAATAATAAAATAATGGTTCATAGATAGGGTAACAAGTAAGTTTTCTAAAATAACTCCTTCTACATACATGGTTTATTACCCGGTGCTAACTTGCATGACCAGTCTCCATTACTCCTTATTTAACACATTTTTTGCCACTTCCACATTTCCTACAAATTAGTAACATCAAAACATATACAATAATATTTATACTCTCACTCAAATATTAAAACATAGCTTAAAACATTTATATGAAATACTACACTATATATATAATATTCAAGCAAGGTATGGCATAACCACTATCCATATTTCTAATAGGTTCTATCTACATGCATCATAAGTTATTAAGACATTTAAAACAAGTGTTTTGTAAATTTTTTCTCATGGCTTAATAGAGTAAAGGTCAGACTATAAAACTATATCAAATTTGAGACATTAATTTGTCTCATCGTCTCTTTCTCTTTCAATTTTACTTCATCCTCTACTGATTTTGTGCATGAATCTTCTTCAAAATTCTCCTCCTTTGTCAAAATAGGCATACAATTTAATGGTGTATATACAAGTAAATACTTACCAAGTTATTCAAAACTTGTATACTATGTCATTCATGTGAATCATCAATCTTCTTATTTTAGAGCTTTGGATATTCAACTATCTATGATAAAATTGTGTTGGTATAGAATTTTCTTGAATCATTCATTAAGCCTAAATTTCCTTCTCAATTAGTATATTTGGATTAGGTGGAGAGGTTTTAGTGTCATCCTTAATTGTGATAGTTTCTTTTTGTTCACATCGACTAACAAGTTGTTGAATCTCCTTAGTCATCTTGGCCATTTCTTGTTTGTATTCATCTTCAATTTTTATGGAATTTTGGCCTTCCCTCACTTCTATAGATGGAGTAAGCAATGCAAATGCTTCTTTCCATATCCAAATACTATCTTGCTCAACTTCTTGAGCTTTCTTTTTCAAAACTTTATATGTCATGTCTCTCAACGTAAACTTCTTTAAATTTAAATCTTTAAGGGTTGTAGACATATGAGTCTTCCCTAAATCTTGTATAGCTTGTGCTAGTGTTGTCTCTCATGTTTGCTTCTTAGTAGATAATGCCTATTTCCACTTAACATCCAATCTTTTGTACAATCCAACTTGAAATCCAATTCCCAATTCTAATAGTGTGCATCTAAACTTGATCATCATGTCTATCATGGCACTTTAAAGCTTAACTTCGTCATCATTGTTCAAAGAATCATACTAAATATCTTTGAATCCCATAATGCTTTCAAATTTGATCAATTTTTCACATACCTGATCCATAATCATTGCAGGGAGTATCTTCACTAGTTGAAGTTTATTGGGCTCAATAGCATTAGGATTAACCTCAAATAGAAATAATAGTTACATGCAAATATAACCAATACCAAAAAATAGTAGATCACATAAAAGAGAACATAAGACACCAAGATTTAATGTGGTTCACCCAATCCCTAGGCTACATCCACCAATAGGAAGTCCAATATTATTATTATCTAGTCATTACAATCCATAATCCCTTACAGCTCAATACCACTACAAGAAGCTACAATATCACCATTACATTATGAAATCCCTAACCCTAAACCTTTTTTATACAATATTTTGCTACTTACAAGATTAGGGCTAGAATAATTTGTCCAATAGGAAAAACAGCAACTAGCACCTTTTACAATATAAGGGAAATTTTGGCTTCAAGCGTGCTACCCCCAAAAACCTCTGCAGGGGTGTTGCCCCTCGACCCCACCATGTATTGTGATAGGGAGCACACTTGGGGCACTAAACCAAGACCCCATAGGGGTGTTTCCCCTTGACCTTGTCTTGGGGCTATTGCCCCCAAACCCCCATAGAAATAATATGGGGAGAAAACCATGCCAAATAAATCTTTGAGTTTGACTAGGCTCCACATCACAACAAATAGACTTGGTCTTTTCATCATCTTCCTCTCTTTTGTGCTACGATCAGTTTTCTCCTTGAATTTCCTTAATCTTCATTTGGATTCCTCTTCTTGGATGGACTTTCTGTTAATAGCTTGATAGGGGTCTATATTTTCCTTTTCTTGGTGATGATCACCTTTCCCTTTGGCCTCTAAGATGTCACCATTTCATGCATGTCATTCTTTAGGTCAGCCTTTACCTTAGCCTCTATCACAACAACATTTTTTTCTTGTTGGCCTTTAGATTCACAACAAAAATTTATTTTTATTTTCCTTCCTCAGCCTTTGTAGGTTGTCCTAGCCCTTCTCCTTGTTCCTTATTACCATCCTCAACAACCTCTCTCTTTCTTTTCTTTCCTGCTTTGGGTGTTTTAGATTTAGCACTCAAATTGACAATTATAGTCTAATACATTCCAACTTGCTTGGAACTAGCATCAATATCCTTGGCTAGAAGTACAATAACTTCTATAGTTGACTCATCTACATTTACTTAATTGGGCATTGGCCTTAGCCACAATACCCTTGGAAAAATTATTTGTGCATACACAAAATCTATGTTCACAATGAAACATACCTCATCATAGTATTTTTCCACAACTAACTTTGGAGTTATCATTCTATTCCTCATCTTAACTTTGAATTCTTCAAAGTAGTTGTCCATTATTTCTTCAAAATTTTCTCCTAGCCTGCTTATTAAATTACTTAGTTGTTCTACAATTGTTCTATTCCTATCCCATGCAACTATTCCAATAGTAGGAAAATAATTTTGTACATATAGAAATATGCAAACTAATAAGAATCCAAAATTACAAGAGGTGTTTTTTGTTTTCCTCATTGCCTCTAAGTTCTCTGTAAGTTGGTGAGTGTGTAGCTTGACAAGATTATATGAATGATCCTTCTTCACAATTTTGCATCCCAAATCCACTACTACATGGGGTGTGTTGTTCAATCTACTAAATTGATAGAATTTTTGTGTAATCACATGAACAATAAATTCAATTAATAGGTCCTTAATTCCATCAATTGACATACCATTTCAATTCCACTTTGCCTTCGTTATATTTTCAAATTCATTCTGCATTCTGCTCCTTATTCTCTTTGGTCAATCCAAGGCAAGGTAACCAATTTCCCTATAAATGATAGCCTTATTGATCTTGATTGGCCCACCTTCTAACCACATCTTCATATCATGTATAGGGATAAGCACAAACTTTATTCATTCAACTTTAATTTTTTTTGGAAATCCTAGGGCATAGGTAAGCCCTTTCTTAGCAATGATCTTGAATTCATCCTTCAAAATTTCATTAATGCATAGCTTCTCGTAAGTTTCTATTATCTCAAAGTCTCTTATTTCTCCAACTTTGCATGAATAACATGATCTTAAATCTTGAATAGTCAAGACTCTAGGAAAAATTGATGATAAAGCTCCAATATCATCAACATTTTTTTGATAATAACTAAATTTTTGGAGTTGGGTGGAGGACACTTTGATCATTCCTTATGATTTGTGCACTACTATCCTTCATCATTTCACTTCTAGAAGCCATTTTGAACAATGGTGTGAAACAAATATCTTTCACAAATATCTTCACTGAATATTTAACTCAACACTAAGAATGATACTTCCTTTGTTTCACAAATTACTAATAAATTGTAGTGATTCTTTTTCAATAGTTACTAAAATTACTTCAATCACCTTAAAATCTTCTCGTAAGCTCTTTGATCTCTTGGTAAATGAAAATGAATGTCAAAATTCAATAAATACCTTCAAACTTTAATTTTAGGTCTACAATTAATGTTTTCACACTTACTTGGTGTATGATAGCTAGCTCGGTCTTCACTTTAGCTCAGTCAAGGTAACTCACTCGGTCAATATGTCATCTTCCTTGATCACTTGATCTATACTAAAAATCTTGGTCAATATAAATTTTACCCTTGATGCTCGGTACTTAGTGATTTTCTTTATCTAATAGTTCTTGATGCATCTTTACTTATGTAGATATGAACTTTCATTACTGCTATACTAGGAACTAATGTAGAATATAACATTGAGTATATAGTTCTTACATACCTTCTTTCTTTAGTGAGATGTAGTGTAATCACCTAATCCATCAAATTGGGTGATCACAGTTTCATCTCCTCTACTACTTCCAACTCTTACTATCTCTATCCATGTTTTCTTTCCTTAAGGTTTGTCACTTCCATTACTTGGTGTTGGTGTTGGCGTTCTGGTTTTGCAATGTCTACTAATGTCCAACTTTGAGACAATTGAAGCATACTATCTATCCATTTAACCACTTCTTGTAATTTCCTCTTAAATGTGTTTTGATGCAATTTTCTATAATGTGTCCATATTCTCCACAATAGTTACAACTATAACATGTGTTGTAATCCCAATTCTACAAATTACCTTTCCTTGTTGTACGAGTTTATTTTTTAGGTAACTAGCTTGACTTTTTCTTGAACTTTCATTCATGAGCTCTATGTCCATACATTTGGAAATTGAAGCAATGACCTTATAATTTAAATACTTTTATGGTTGAGTCATTATTCTTTGATCTACATTCATTGGCTTGATGTCATGCTTTCTTGCAATTAGAAAATTTACTACTTGGTTTATGTTTAGAAGTTTTCTTACCATTTTTGCTCCAAAAAATATTGGTTTTGTGACCAATTTTCTCACAATGATGACATGTTGGTTTGCCTATGGATTTTACATTCCTTTGTTCTCCACTTTTGGACAATTCTCCTTCTTCAGTAGATGAAGAGTGCTTGTTATATCCTAGACCAAAGGTGTCTTTTGTTCTAGGTAAGCTCATAATTTCTTCAAAGTGATTAATTTCTTGATTTGGTTTTTTCAATCTCTCCAATCTCTCCATGAGTTCCTTTTCATGCCTTAACTCACTTTTCAATTTCTCATTTTGTAGCCTTCAATTTTTGATCTCCAAATATTTTCTATTTTCTTATTAATTTTTAATTACTAATTGATTTATCATATCCAACTCATGATTTCTAAGCTTGTGTACTTGAAATGATCTTTCCTCAAGTCTACTAGTCATTTGTCCTTTGTCTTCATCAATCATGATCTTGTCTTCCATTTATTTCTTCTTTTTTCTTTTATTGTTTCACAAAGTGTAACTGATTGAATTACTTGTTATGTCTTCCTTTACTAGGGCACTATTCTTCTCTAGAAATTATGTCAATGCTTCATCATTGTTACTAGTCTTTCCACTATCCAACAATCCTTCTATGTCAACTTCTTTATATTGAGTTTCATTTAGCTAAATAACTATCTCTTTTCTTCTTTTTAGGGTTTTCCTTAACTCCTCTTTTGCAACTTCTAATTTTTGCAATATGATATGGATTTCAATCATTTGATTCCCAATGATTTTTCTTATCTTATACACTTCCATCTCCATAATCTTATCCTCTCAAACTATTAAGCTTCCTAACAAGAGAAATGGGTTCTGATACCTATTGTCAAAATGAGTATATGGGAAATAAGATATTAAGAGGGGGTGAGTCAGGATCTTAAACTTTTCATCTCCAAAACCAATTTCATAAATCTACACCTAATCCTCATACAATAGATCTACCACTAAAACTGAAATGTTGATACATAAATGAATTACATCACATCTATAAAAAGTTCAACACATAAAACAATGATTTGGTTACCCAAAAATGCTTCAAGATGAAGGTAAAATTGGGGAGGGGATGAAACCCACAAATCTTCTTTGTTACAACAATAAAGTTAACTTATTAGGGTTATAATGTTTGATCAATAGATATGATATACCCTAAGAGGGATTTTCCCTATTAAATGCTTAATATACTATTAGGTATCACCTTGTTAAAAAAATTTACACTCACAATGAAGTAAGGACTCTATTAGGAGGTTTACATAGATCTGTTAAGAAAACTCTATTAAGAGATTTACCTTGTCTCAATTAACAATAAATAATTTAGTACTTGGCCTTTAGTTTTCTCTATAAGTTAATCTTGGGTCTCCTCTTTGTTGTGCCTCTAATATAATATCCTAATCTGATAACTCTATTCAGTCCTTCACTACTCTGATTTCTCTCTATCCTCTCTACTTTCAAACTTCATCTTTTTCCTTCACATGGACATAAGGATAATTGTCCTTCTCTTTGCATACCCATGATTTTAGGGTTAGAATCCTCCCTAAATAGATTTTCTATGAAGGTTCTAGATCTAGATCAAGGGCTTACACTTCATCATCTTTTGTTTTTTCTATCTTATTTTCTAATTGGTTGAATTTCATTCCTTGGGATCATTACCTCATGAAATGATGTATGGTCAACTCCTTAGTTAGCTCTACAAATATTAAATATTATAGAAAAGTTGGCAAAATGGTTTACTAATGTGTTTGTGTTATTACAAACTTATATATCAAAACTAAAGTACTCAACACTTGAATTCTCTAAAGCTTAGTCTCAGATATATTTCTCAACTCCAACTATATTGCTTGGCTTGTATGTCTACTCGGTTGCTATTGAGTACTCAAAAATCACTATCATACTTGGTATAAGTATTATATGCTCAACCTTTACTAGATAAGTTGCTCATAGTGATGAACTTGTAATCCTACTTAGTAAATGACTAAGTGTTTGGAAATTAGTCGACAACATAGGCTTAGAGATCAACATATAGGTCTAATGTTGGAAGAGTAAACCAAAACCCAATCAAATGATAAAATTAAGTCACAAAAACATATAAATAGGTCCACACACATATTAAGATTCAAATTGCAACTATACAAGATGCCTTGTAATCCTAGGAAACTTGTCTAATCCAAATAACACACCTCACTAGATGAGAACAATAGGAAAATAGGATTATAAAGAAAGACATAGAACTTGAGAAATATGGAACATTAAAACTTGTGATCTTAGGACTAGGTTAATGGATAGGTTCTCAACATGATATCAGCTACACACCATAAGAAACCAAAAGAAGTAATGCCTACTTCATGAACAAAAAATTGGTGCAGAAAATAAGAAATATTTTTGGTTAATGCAAGATTTCTCAAAGAACCAAGATGCTCCTATATCACATATCCAATTTTGTAATCTAATCTTTTTAGCATGATCGTCACCTTCAAATGTACATTGCAAAGTAGTCCAAATTTTGTGAGCTAGTCTTAAAGTTTTTACCTATGTGAATTTTGTTTCTAGAAGAGTTGATAATAGTGCTTCTCTAGCAAGAATGCTTAGCATGAATACATTGCTCTGAGCTTTAGTAAAAGTTTCAAGATCTTTTTCTTTAATCACATCCTTCTTACTCTTATTAATCAACTAATAACCCAAACCCATGCATAGAAAATGTGTCTTCATCTTTTCTTTCCAAGTGTCATAGTTAACTCCATCAAACTTTAGACTATCTATTATTATTTGAGCCATAGATCGCGTTAAGTTTTTAAGATTTTTTCTTCAAAGACCTAATGCTTTGATACCAATTTTTAGAAAGTAAAGTCCACCAAAATAACTAAGAAGGGGGGGGCGGGGGTGTGAATGAGTCATCTAATTTAAACAACTCTAAATATACTTGCTAATTCTAAACTATGTAAAAAGTAGATGCAACAACCATATAAATAACATACATAATAAAACCAAATTTTTTAACTAGGGAAACCCTTGATCAAAGAGAAAACCCTATTGGGGTTGGTACCCACAACTTGATTTACTCATAAATAAGCTCCCTATAAGAGAATGGACCCTATTAGAAGTCAATGAAATACATTAGGTACATATGAGTCTATTTTAGGATACTTTGAATCTTTTTTAGGAGTTATGCCGACTTTTTTAGGAGCTAAGGAAGGAAGAAGGACCCACTTTCCAAGTAGCTTCAAGGAAAGACCACCAAACTCACTATCCAACTGGCCTTAGTACTATTTTTCTCATAATAATACCAATATACAACTTACCATAGAAAATTATTTCCCAAATAAATTCTCTCTATCATCTCACTATACCAAGTACTTTTTAGATCAAAATATATTCTTTATCAGGTTCAATAGATCTCACATACAAGTCTGCATACTCATATTTACACAAATATCTGCTCTAGATCTCACAATCACACTTCACATCTATAACCACAAGGAAATGAAATTTTATTTTTACCAAGTCCTAAAACTAATTATTGAGTCATCATTGAGTCTTTCCCAATTTATAATTATAATATAGGACCATATTCAAATATTACATTTACATGTTACATTAGAATATTACAACTTTTCACAATTACACTCAAGTTGTCCGCTCATAATCTTCATAACTCTAAACTTGATAAATATCTAATTTTTCTCACTTAACCATGTCATCTACCTATTTACAACCTTTCATAACCAAATTCTATCTCAATTAGGAGATACAATCAAAACATCAAAAAGTGCTTAACCAGAAATTCTTTCTAAAAGTTGTCTTTGATAAGTCTCAAATAACTCTACGTTGTCTTCATATTTTTGTATGTGCACTTAAGCATAGAATCAGAAAACTTTTTAGAACATGTCAACAACTACACATAACCTAATATTTAATCCTAAAACTACACGAAGCTAAACTATCTATTACTCTAGTAGTCTCATAGAATAACTATTATGTTGACATCAATGACAAACTTCTTCATGAATGCAACACACAACCTCTCAATCATATCTCTAAAAATGATAGAATACTCCCCCATATGAATACTATATACATTCATTCTTATCTCATTGACCCCTATAAGAAATTTAGGTTATGTAATTGTAGGCAATATATAAACAAGAATATGGCTTTGCATGGTAGCTATAATACTTGGTGCAATAGTTGGCACTTGGACATATCATATTGCACATTTATCTGATCGACCCCAATAAAAGGTTCCCAAGAATGGATCCTTATACAAAAATAGTAATCAAATTAGATAAAATTTTAATTTCATTATTTTATTGTATTTTATACAAAAGACTTAATGAAATACATTTTTTATAAAAGAAATTGTGTGTATTAAATTCATAACTCATGATGTAGTATTCTATAGCATCTACCTTTTGATTGGAATATTTAAAATAACTTAAAAATTGAAAATAATAAAATAAATTTATTGATTTTTCATAATCTATTAATTGAAAACCTGTACCACCTTGCTTGGGTACCCAAAAGAAATAAATCTAATTTGTTACAAAGCTTACGAAACTATTTTTTTGTAAATTTTAAACAACACCAAAATAATAATGTGGAAGCAATAAATACATACACAACATTTACACAAATACAATTACAATATAGATTTCATCCTTGAAGGGGTCATTCACGTTGAGTCACATTTAAGAAAGTTTTATTAATAAATTTTAAGTCTCAATTACAATGTCCATAATCATAAAATGAATAAACACATACATAATCTCATATATACACACATAAAACAATTGATATGATAGAGTACTTTTAGATAACATCATCCACTATTCATGTCATAGGGTATGCAATAATAAATACAAGTACGTCAATCTATAATACAATATCCCGTAGAATCTCAAAACACATGATACATACATACATCAAACAAATAGAAGTCTCCAAGATAAGAATAAGAATGATAATGGTACAAATTTATCAATGAGCATCCAACATTTACCAATCTAAAGGGGACCCAAATGGTAACAAGACACTACCTCCTAACTGTGTAGTCAACTAATTAGGCTCCCACTCACATTGTGCATGAGAGATAATGTACAATCTACACACAAATAATAAATTCATACAACAATCCTAGGTAAGGAATCTCGATAGCCAAATCTACCTCAAGGGTAACAAAAACTACTAATAAAGAAAAGATAACCAAAGTCAAAAAGACACTCATCCAAATCAACATCACATACCAAAATCAACAATAGATACCGAGTATAAATCAAATATCAAAACTAAAAATATACAACCACCTCTAAATCAATGTCAAATGTCACAAGTACAATAATCAATAGATAACATCTGTCATCAATAAAAGTTAACCACTAATCACCAACTCCAACAATATAAAAACACCGCCAATGAATAACTGACATTCACTAATAAAAGTTAATTGTCAACAATAAGTGGCATCCAATCAAAAAATAATCAATATAGCATCAAAAGTAATATCCAATAAGTACACCACTAGAGGACAATATAAAGAAAACATGAAGGAGACTCAAGCTACATACTATGGAGTGTCATCACATGAGCCAACTCTAAGGTTACTCTAGTAGTCTCTTAGAACCCCACCCCCTAGTGACTCTATGTAGAACTAGAATACCCTCTCATGAAGATGAGAAAATGAGTCATACTTCTCAAAATATCATCTCATTCTCATCCTTAGCTAATAAAAGCACTCAACGCATAGATAAGGAAAAATCTCTAACTTATCTTTCTAATTTATCTCAAGGCATGGGGGAGAAAAAGAATTGTAATTACTATGTTATCACTTGTTAGGCAACTTACAATGAGTTACCCTGGTAGCCATTTTGGGCCTTGATCCACATTGCAAGCCACTCCCATATACATGCACCTAGACTACCTTCCCAAAACTCACAAACCACAATTGTCTTTCATACCACAAAAGTAATATTAATCAAATTTGATTCCTTAACAAGAAATCCAAAAATAATATTGGTTCTCAAAACCCAAGTTCTCATAAATACCCATCAAAATAAATCTCATAAAACAAATCTCAATATAAATCATTAAGTACTTCATCCCATCTGGTCAAATAATCATAAAAGAAATCTCAAAATTCCTCTGGTGCACATCCTAACTTGGCCAACTAAACAACCCACAAAGAAAACCTACCACGGAAATAAACATCACAAGACTATAAATAGAATATTTAAGAAAAACACATAATTTTTAGCCATATGATTTAATTTTGTCATTTTCTCTTGTTTAGTTTGAGTCATAAAGATGTGTTTAAAAATAAAGTAAGAATATACATGTTAATATAAGTTGTTATGATAATATACTTATTTAAATCAATAAGTATTTGAATGTCAAATCTCTTTGTCCATATAAATTATCATGCAATAATATCAAGTTATTATTTTAAATAATCTTAAGTTCTGAATGATTTAATTAATAACATAAATGTATATTATTAGATTAAATATTAATATCAATTTCATTTCTAAAATATTAATTTAACTTCTATTTAAGTCCAACTTAATATTTTATATTCCTTTAATTCATGATGCAACTAGAGACAACTCAAACTTGAAATTATAATTTTAATTAAGTTAGCAACAATTTCTCTCATAATATTAAATATTCATAACTAGATAATTATATAGTAAACTCTACTATAGCTTCTCTAAAAATATAACTAAATCACAATTATATATTTATTAATTTGTAACTCCACTTGCATTAATAAATATATAATAAGTTATATCCCACTAAGAGTTTTTAAAAGTAACTAAGATTAAAAACCAACTTATAAGAAAATAAATAGTATTTATTTATTCAATTTTTAAAATAAATAAATTTTATTTGTTTATTTAATTTTCAAAATAAATAAATATTTTTTTTAATTTCTCAAATTATTAGTTAATCATAGTTTTAAAAATAAAATTAATAAATAAATCTAAAAATTATATTATATTTTTGTAAAATAAAAATAAGCATACAAGTAGTATTTTTGCATGCCTTTGATCTCTCAAATCATGCAACCATACTATACTTAGTTTTCTATATTTAGTATATATTTTTTCACATGCATGTATAAGTTTAGTTACAACATGCTTTCCTTGCAATTAATCTTTTGATTTTCTAATAAATTTTACAACAAAATTCTTTTAGATATAAGAAGAATATTTATCTTTATTTAGAAAATTCATGATAAATGACAAATTTAAAGTTGAAAGATTAGTTGTTCATTTTGTTGACCATTTTCCTCAATCAAGTTTTCTTGATTAATAACTTTTACTTTTCAAAATCTGTAACATAATTCTTTATCCAAAAATCAATACAATAAATTTATAAGCATTATGCAAGCACTTAGGAAGACATGAAGTAGACATATCTTTCAATAAAAATTTATAATGGGTTTCCAACCCTACCTCAATACTATAGCTAAAATCTAAGACAATCTGTGAATGCATGCAAATCTGAACGTTCTGAAACTTTCAACAATTCTTTTTTATTGAGTTTTAAATTTTGCTCCCCAAATCCTATGTGTGTAGAAATGGAGTTCGAATCTCTTAATAAAGAGTTTAACTCTACCTAGGGTTTCTAGTTTTTGAACATGCAAAGGCTTATCCTTAAAATAAACTTTTATTATTTAATCCTTTCATGCACACTTCAAGAACTTTTTAATTAAAATATTATTTTATTTACTTTTCCTCTACTTTATTAATCAGTCCAAGTATTATTTAAAGCGTAGTTTATTATTTAAATTAATAATAATAATTAAAGCTCGTTATTTTAAAGCATCTTTAATTTAATTATTATTAATTAAATATTTATCTTAACACAATATTAAATATTTAATCTTTTAATATTTTAATTATCTTTTTATCCAACTTCTAAAATTAGACTTTTACATTAAATCTTTTAAATTAAAGTACATATTTAATTAAGTTTTAATTAATTAAATATTCTCATATTTTAATATTCTTATTCTAATTAAATAATATTTAATAATTCTCAATATTATATGATGAACCTAAATATTATAATTAAATCATTTATTGAATAAAGCACATAGTCAAATCCACATAAAAGAAACATTACCAAAACTAACCAAAACTCAAAAGTAAACAACACAGACAACTATAAACTCATTGGTTTAAAAAGGGTGGAAAGTCGGATATATGTCCTCCTTCTCAGGACAAGTAATTAGGCTATAGTTGGGATTGGACCCCTCATTCTTACCATTAAGTTATTGTGATAGAGCACACTCATCTTGGCAATTTAGGAAAGTCGATGCCTAGTACTTCCAAATACGTATAAAATATGGGCATGTACATGTGTGTGTGTGTGTGTGTGTAAGCTAAACAGACAATGATGGGGAGTGGCACATCATGTAGATCTCAACTAGCAAGTGACAAGGACTTCCTCCCTTAACCATATCAAACATGTCAAACATAAATGTAAAAAAGACACACACACACCACACATGCAACTATGAGGTAAGTATAATAATAAATCCTAAATATAAATAACATCATATTCTAACATGAATATCTCATCATCATGAGGATATACTAAACATCTTTCTAAGACATAGCATATGGCATCATCATAAAAGTAATTTCGTTAACTAAGACAAATTAAAGTATCATCACTACTAGTAGGAAATTTACAACATGACATAATCAATAACTCAACATATCAAATAAGAGCTAACACATCTGTAGAAGAGTCATATAGAACTTTTAAAATTAAGTCTATAATGATAGCAAAGGAGGGGTATTACATGTAATGTCCCATTTTTTGGAGGAGTTAATTATAAAGTTGTCAATTTAAAAATATATATATTACAAGGTAACTTTATATATTAAATAAAAAAAATCTTCTAGAGGCTGCTGGAAGAAATGGAGAAAAAATTAAAAAGGAGGCCGACCTATGAGGAAAAAAGAATAAATAGGCATTGAGGGCTCATTTCCTATCATCGAGTTTTATTATTGATTTTATACTTATGTGCATTGTAGAGCCTAGGGTTTCTGCAGGTAGTCACAATTGGCCATTGAGAATGAAAACTCTCAATTGGTACGCAATTTTGAGGGTCTGAAAGATCACCTGAATTATTGCAGCTGTGGGAAGGATATTTCAGTCCTTTCACTTGTGCTCAATTGCTGATTTGGAGTTTTAGTTGGAGTTGCACTTTTATCATATCAACTTCAGCATTCAATCTCCACCATTTGATCAATCCAGGTTCTTCATTTCAATCTATAGTTGTAACAAGTTCTCAATTGTATACAGCCAGTTAGGGTTTCTCTGTAATGTGCCATGTCATAATGTTTTGGTGCTAAAAATTGCCATATCATTTATAAAAACTTTTGGTTTTCATTGAATGAATACATTGGCACTATTATTTCTTTTATTCAACAATATACTTTTGGCAGTGTATTAAATTTAGGGTTTCTTTTAGTGGCCTATTGGAAAGGGTCATTATAGTGGTATCAGAGCGATTTCCTGCCAACTTGATAGGGTTACCCAGCCACCATTTAATTTAGTTTAGAAAAGAACCAACATAACTAAGAATATGGCTGAGAGACATTCTCAAAGCCCATCCAGAAGTGTGCAAGATGATGAGACTTTACAGCAATAGGAGAGGCTTCTACATTCAATAGAGGCAAGTACATAGGCAATGATGGTTATGATGCAACATTTGATTGGGGAAAATAGGAGGAATAATCATAATAATGACCAGGATGATAGGAGCATAGCAGGATCACAACATAGGACACTATCTAGAACAACTGACAAACCCACACGTCCTACATTCAGAGAAGAAACTCCAACACGCACACTCGATGCTATGGTAACAGATATTGTAGATGAACTTCAACAAGCAAGGAATGAGTGGGATACATTACTAGAATATGTACAGGATGGATGGACATTTGACAGGTACCTGAACTATAGAGCTACCAAGTAGAAGCATGTAGATAAACACACTGAGTTGCAACAGGTCACCAACAAGTTGGTATTACCCACATTTGATGGTAGTGGAAAAATGACTGCTCGTGCTTGGATTCATAAGGTAGATACTTTCCTATCTCTGAAGACTATGACAAAATTTGAAGAACTCAAGTATGCCACTTTACACTTAGATGGGGTAGCACATGATTGGTGGGCACATGGCATGATCACATTGCAACACAATTAGGTAACCACTTATCAGGAGTTTGTGGATAGATTGATAGAAAGGTTTGATAAAAAAAAATCTTGAAGTTTATTTCCAAGAGTTAGCCCAGTTGAGATAGTCAGGAGGCTTAGAACAATTTATCAATGACTTCCAGAAGCTTGCAGTGATGGTGCCTAACATTTCAAAAAGGAGGCCAGTCATTTTATTCATAGAGGGACTAACTAAACCACTCAAGGGGTGGGTAAAGGCCTTTAATCCTCCTACATTATAGGAAGCCATGAAGAAAGCTCGTAGTATGGAACTTGCAGCTCCAAAAAATTGGTTTAGTTCAAAGGGTTCTTCATCATTTAGAGATAACAAAGGGGAATTCAGCAAGGGTAAAGAGAAGGTTAGTGATTCAAAAGGCAAGCTAGTTACACCTTGGGATAAGGAAACACTTAATGACCTACGTAGGAAAAAGATATGCTTCTTTTGCAAAGGTCCCTATGAGTTTGGTCATGATTTTCCTATGAAGCCTAAGGAGAAGGCTACCCGAGTGATGTGGGCTTATTACGAGGGTTCAAATTTAGACAGCTCAGAGCACCATGATGAGGATCCTGATGACGTAGAGGGTGAACAAGAGGTAGATAGTGCTGAGAAAAAAGAGGCTCCAGAGATACATTTACAGGAGGCACATCTGTCTAGTATTCAAAGAGAGGGATCTTTCAAATTTTGGGGAGTCTTGGCAAGACAGAAGGTTATTACTCTATTAGATATAGGTGCCATGCATAATTTTATTGATGCACGATTTGTGGAGAGGTGTGGACTCATTACTGAGGAGTTTGAGGGATTGAGAGTTAAGGTAGTCGATGGATATACTCTTCATTATGATAGGATGGTACAAGATCTACCTTTGCGCCTGAACAACTATGAGTTTAAGGCGGAGTATCATGTAGTCAACATGGGTGACATGGACATAGTACTTGGGATGCAATGGCTACATTCTTTGAAGGATGTTACCCTAAGATTGGAGGATATGGAGATACGATTCATGGTGGATGGCAAGACTCATGTGTTGAAGGCTATCCGTAATGGTGATGTCAGGACTATCTCATTTAGGCAGTTGGAGAGATTAGCTAGGCATAATAATATAGAGTGGGCAGCAATATGCACCTTGATGCCTACCTAGGAGGAGCAACATAAGACTGAATATCATCTAGATATTCAAAAATTGAGAATCAAGTATGAGAAGGTATTCAGTGAAATTCCACCAGGCAGGCCACCAGACAGAGGTATTGAGCACATTATTGAGCTGGAAGAAGGTGCTAAGCCTATCATGATCACACCATACTGGCACCCAAAATGACTCAAAGATGAGATCGAGAGGACCATCAAGGAGTTTCTAGCAATGGGACGCATCAGACCAAGTAAGTCACCTTCTGCATCTTCTACTATTTTGGTAAAAAAGAAGGATGGTACTCTACGAATGTGTATTGATTATAGGGTGTTGAATAAGAGAACTATAAAGAATAGGTATCCCATCCCATGCATCGATGAGCTAATAGACAAATTGCATGGGGCTTATTTTTTCACAAAAAATGATTTGAGATCAGGCTATTACCATATCAGAGTTTGAGAGCAGGATATTGAAAAAATTGCTTTCAGATGTCATTGTGGGCATTTCGAGTTTGTAGTCATGTATTTTGGTTTGACTAATGCATCTGCCACTTTTTAGTCCACTATGAATAAGGTCTTCCAACATCAGTTGAGGAAATATGTGCTAGTGTTCTTTGATGATACTTTGATCTATAGCAGGACATGGCAGGAACATTTAGAGCACTTGGAGACAGTATTGAGCATTTTACAGAGTGAGTCCTTGTATGCCAAGGAGTCCACATGTTATTTGGGAATGACATAATTGTTGTATCTTGGACACATCATTAGTGCAGAAGGAGTGCAAATGGATCTTGAAAAGATCCGTGCTATTGTTGATTGGCCACCACGAGAGAACCTTACATAGTTAAGAGGGTTTCTTGGTCTATGTGGATTCTATCGCAGGTTTGTTAGTGGCTACTCATGACATGCAGCGTCCATGATAGATTTGCTGAAGAAAGGGGCATTTGTGTGGACTCAGGAGGCATAGGAGTATTTTATGTAGTTCAAGGAAATAATGACTACATGCCTAGTATTAGCACTGCCTGATTTCATGAAATCATTTGAGCTTCAATGTGATGCTTCTGGAGAGGGAGTTGGTGCTATACTCATGCAGAACAAGCATCCTATAGCTTATGAGAGTAGGAAACTCAGAGGGGCTAAGAGATCATTCAACATATATGATAAGGAGATGTTGGCCATCATGCATGCCTTGGCCAAATTTAGACAGTATCTTGTGGGCAAAAAATTTTGTATTAAAACTGATCATAATAGTTTGAGGCACCTTTTGGGATAGCGGGACCTGAATGATCGTCAGCAGAAGTGGGTGAGTAAGTTACAGGCATATGATTTTGATATCACATATGTTAAGGGGACACAGAATATTGTTGCAGATGCTTTATCCTGTAGGCCACACCTCACTTCTATTATTCAGATATCAAAGGATTGGCAACACTTGATTGTAGCAGAATATGCCAAAGACACGTGGGCCTCTACTATAGTGGAGGGAACAACAATCGACACTAGATACACTCTCATAGATAATTTGATCATTTACAAGAATAGGATTTAATTAGTCATAGGATCGAAAGTGAAGCAGTTGATTTTGAGAGCATTCCATAATTCACCTACAGTAGCCCATCTTGGGTATTTCAAGACTTACAGGTTAGTATGGGAACAGTTCACTTGGAAGCGACTTAAGGCTGATGTTTTGTAGTATGTGCGAGAGTGTCATGTTTTCCAGTGGAACAAACAAGAGCACACTTATCCAGCAAGACTCCTACAGCCACTTCCTATTCCTAACAGGAAGTGGGAGTGCATCTCTATGGATTTTATTACGGGCTTGCCCAGGGCCCATGGGCGTGATTGTATCTATGTGGTGGTGGATAGGCTAACAAAATATGCTCACTTCTTCCCTATCGCTACTACATAATCAACAACTCAGGTGGCAGAGGGCTTCTTCGGGGAGGTTTTTAGATTACATGGTTTGCCTCGGAGCATTGTGAGTGACAGGGACAGCCACTTCGTGAGTCACTTTTGGCAGGAGATATTTCAGTTGTGTGGCACTGAGCTTACACCTAGTACCAGTTATCACCCACATACCGATGGTCAAGCAAAGATTGTAAACAAATGGGTGGAAGGGTATTTGAGGAATTATGTGGCAGATCAACAGCGAGCTTGGGTAAGATGGATATATCTCTGTGAGTATTGTTACAATACTACATATCATATGACTATACAAATGACACCCTTCATGGCACTTTACGATTATGAGGCACCTAGTTTCTTAGATATGTTGTTGGGAGATAGTCAAGTACCCCGTGCAGGTGAACTATTATAGGAAAGTAAGGATATAGTTTCTACTCTCAGAGACAACATTGCTAGAGCTTAGAACCAGCAAAAGCAGTATGCAGACAAGAAGAGGACTGAGTGTAGTTTTGAGGTAAATGATATGGTTTACCTCATGTTGCAGCCATATAAGCAGTCCACCTTTCAAGAAGAGTGGTGTAGAGAAATTCAAGCCATGCTATTATGGACCATTTAGGATCATCAAATGAGTTGGTGAGGTGGCTTATGAATTGGAGCTTCCCACAGACAGTAGAGTGCACAATTTGTTTCATGTATCATGCCTCAAAAAGATGTTGGGTTAGAATGTGATGCCTTATGTAGTATTACCTCCCTTGGATGATGAGGGGAAACTGATCTTAATGCTAGAATCCATTCTAGATAGTAGAGAGAAGCAGCTTCACAGGAGAGTAATAAGAGAGTATCTAGTTAAGTGGAAAGATTTACCTGTTGAAGATGCTACTTGGGAGGGAGAAGTGATTTTGCAACATCCAGCATTAAGATTGCTTGAGGCCAAGCAATTTTAGGAGGGGCGGACCTATAATGTCCCATTTTTTGGAGTTAATTATAAAGTTATCAATTTTTAAAAAAATATATTACAAGGTAACTTTATATATTAAATTAAAAAAATCTTGTAGAGGTTGCTGGAAGAAGCAGAGAAAAAATTTAAAAGGAGGCCAACCTATGAGGAAAAAAGAATAAATAGGCATTGAGGGCTCATTGCCTATCATCGAGTTTTATTATTGATTTTTTGTTTATGTGTATTGTGGAGCCTAGGGTTTCTACAGGTAGTCACAATTGGCCATTGAGAATGAAAACTCTTAATTGGTATGCAATTTTGAGGGTGTGAAAGATCACCTGAATTATTGCAGCTGTGGGAAGGATATTTCAGTCCTTTCACTTGTGCTCAATTGCTGATTTGGAGTTTCAGTTGGAGTTGCACTTTCATCATATCAACTTCAGCATTCAGTCTCCACCATTTGATCAATCCAGTTTCTTCATTTCAATCTGTAGTTGCAAAAAGTTCTCAATTGTATACAGCCAGTTAGGGTTTCTCTGTAATGTACCATGTCATAATGTTTTGGTGCTGAAAATTGCCATATCATTTGTAAAAACATTTGGTTTTCATTGAATGAATACATTGGCACTATTATTTCTTTTATTCAGCAATATACTTTCAGCAGTGTATTAAATTTAGGGTTTCTTTTAGTGGCCTATTGGAAAGGGTCATTACATTACAAAACCTCAAACTTCTAACTTAAGTGGATTATTCTTTTTTCAATAATGTTTCAGATCATAGATTATGATCCAACATGATGAAGAAGTGCAATCAAAGAAAAAAGAAGAAATGATAGATAAGATAGTGTAAAACGATGTGGGTAGTGAGAGAGATGTGCCCCCAAGAATGAAATCCAAGATAAAAAGTTGACATGACAAAAAATAGTGCAAAATAAAGGAGAAAGCAACATAATAATAAAAAAGAAAAAAGAAAACATAATCAAATCAAGTTGGTTTCTCCAAATTGGGGCATGGCTTGAGGAAGGGGAGCCCCTTTCCCTATATCTCATTATCATGGTTGTTGAAGTATTGGGAAGAATTTTTTTGTCCATGATCAATGAGGGTAGTATTAAAGGCATTAGAGATACCTCCTTCCTCCCTCTTGAAGTCTTACAATAGTTTGTAGATTAGACTTTCTATTTTGAATCTCAACTATTATTGAAGCTAGGTAGTGGAAGAACATTTTGGTTGACTATTCTCATGGGTTAGAATAAAAAATAAAGTTCAATAAAAGAAAAATCTACTTCTTTAATACAAACCCAAACTTGTAATGAATGATCACCCTAGTGTTGGGTTGTCATTTTGTTGGTTTTCCTGGTACTTTCCTAAGTCTCTCTCTTACTATTAGGGAGGTGATTTCTCAAAATTAGAACATAATGCTTGAAAGGTTCTAGAAAAATATCACAAGATGGAAAGAAAAAGTGCTAAGTAGTATATGAAAGCCTTAATTACTTATTGCTTCCTTCCAAGATATTCTGGTCTACTTCCTCTCATTATTGAAAATATCCAAAACAATGGTGAGTAGCTCAGAAAAGATTCAAAGGAACTTCCTTTCAATGTGGGTTGAGGAAAAAGAAAGGATCATCCTTTTCAATTGGGAGATGGTTTTCAAACTAGAGACTATGGGAGGTTTGAAAATTAGAAGAATATATGATCTTAATAAGCCCCTTCTCACCAAAATTGGTTGGCATCTATTTCTTGGCAATGAGGGATCAAATGATATCATGCAAAAAAAGTATGTTTATTACTCATATTTCCCCTATCTCTTGTTTGACAATGACCTCCATTCAGGATCTAAAATATGGAATAATATTATCCTTAATTAGGGGGCTCTAAGGGAGAGGAAAAGTAAGAATTTTGTTTGTGATTTTACATAAAGGGCTTATTCTTGATTTTATAATTTTAAACCTCCCCATTGTGTTTTCCTACAAGATTATTAGAACCCACCTAACCCACCTATTATCGTAGAAGGAATTATTATGTAGCCTCTTCTGTCTAGTTGTTCCATCATCTATCCTCTTTGGGACCTCCAAAAAGTAGAAAAAAGATATTATTAGTGCCTAGGTAAATGCCAAAAAACCCAAGATTAAGGTTGTTGTGATGTGGAGCCTAATTAGACTAAGAATTTTATTTGGTATGGTTTCTTCCCATATTATTGTTTGAATTACAATAGGAAAGGTAAACTCTGAGGATGGGGGTGGGTTGAATCAGTGCTTCAAACTTTTATCGATAAAACATTCACCACACATACATCTCACATATTCAATAAGTAAATTGAAATACCATATAAAGAATATACATCTAAAGTATCTAAATAAGTAAGCATTCACACATATATGACACAAGATATGATTACCAAAAAACCCTCCAATGAGAAGGTAAAAATGGGGTGGGGATGATACCCACAAATTTTTACTACTGTAGTAATAAAGTGTATCTAATGAAGGTTACAACATTTGATCATGAAACATGATCTACCCTATGAAAGGTCTACCCTATTAAAGGCTTACAAAGACTATTATGTCTTACCCTGTTAAAGAATTTTAACACTTCGTTAGAAGTTGGCCTGGTAAAAGGACTTCAACTCACAATTAAGTAAGCACCTTGTTAGAGGATTTCAATACAACTTATTAGGACTACTTTATTAAGAGATTTAACTTATTCACCTATTAGAATGTCTCAGTAATGATCATGTGATTTAGCACTCTGTTTCTTGATGATAGATCATCTCTATACTGATGTGTGCTTGATCCTTCTCGATCAGATGTCTCTCTATTATTCACTATTTCCTTCCTCTATTCTCCTTTAACTGATTCTGTAATGCAATTCACATTATAATACCTTGGTCACCATGAATGTCCTAGTTTGCACATGAAAAACTCTCCTTGATCATTCATTCATTCCATTTTTTACTCATAAGAAGTTTAGGGTTATTCTGCCTTAAGAAGACCTAGGTGACTTAGGGTTAGGTATGAATCAACTGCTGAGATTCATTTATATTGTTGCTTAAACCTTCCCTTTACCTAATTGGATGCATTTAATACATAAGGATTCCCACTTAAGATTTTTCCTTACCAAAAAAAATCATAATTCAATCCATAAGTCAGCCCAAAAATGGTTTACATAGTAGTTTGTACCAATACAAACAACTATGACAAAACTATGTTACTGGGCATCTGAAGTTCCTGGTGCTCGGTACATACTATGAGTTCAATGTTGTCACTTGGCATTTAAATGGCTTGGGATACGATAGACTTGGCACTCACTGTTTACTGGGCATGATCTAACTTATATGTTGTGCTCGGCATATGTTACTTGTTTGGCATGAACTAAGTAAATGACTAAAGTGTATAGACACTCACTTGTCAAAACCAATCTGAGATTAACAATTATTTCTATGGGAATTTGGGGGCAGTGCCCTTGTGAGGTCTTGGAGTAGTGCCCTAGGTGCACTTTCTATCATAGTATAGGGTGAGGTCAAGGGGAAATGCCCCCATAGGGGTTTTAGGGGGCAATGCACCCAAAGCCAAAATTGGCCTTATATTGTAAAGGCATTTGCTGCTATTTTTCTATTGGATGACTTATTCTAGCCCAAACTTTGTAAGTGATAAAAAGATTATATAAAAAGGATTAGGGTTAGGGATTTCAATAATCTATGGTGATATTGTAGCTTCTTGCAGTGGTATTGAGTTGTAAGGGATTGTGGATTGTAATCACTAGATAGTAATAATATTGGGCTTGTCGTTGGTCGATGAAACCTAGGGATTGGGTGAATCATGTTAAATCTCGGTGTCTTGTGTTCTCTTCTGGGTATGTGCAAGATCATGATCAACCAAACTATGCCCTTAAGTGACAATAAAAAATCAACAAATCAGGGTTATGTCAACTTGGCATGCAATTTTCAAATTATTATGAACTGTCTATCAAAAATTTGATATAAATGAATCTCTAGAAAATTTAATTTAGTTTATAAACTAATAGGCTTTATCTAAAAAGAAAAAATAAATTGATTGGTCAAAAATTTTAATTTTAATACAATAGTATGAAATTTTAGGACAAAAATAAGAAGTAGATGTATGTCTGACCACCTTAAGAAAAATTAAATGACAATATTTTTTAATAAGATTCTAGATATAAGAACTAGACTCATTCATGGATGTGATGCATATTTTTGGGTATTTTTATTCTAAATAAATAATTGACTATTAATTTTCTACTATAGTATTTTTGGAATAAAAAAACTCTTGTGTCTAACCACCTTAACTAATTCAAAGCTCTCTAAGATTTAATTTTTCTTTCCTAAACCCTTATAGTAGAAGAAGCATAGAATGTGGTGCATCTTTTGAATTTTAAAAATATTGTACCATTTGAAAGTTATAGTTGTTTCTAAATCAGTGTGTCAATCAACACCTTATACATAACTCCATTAGAAAATAATTAATAATTATTTTTTGAACTTGTAATTTGATAGACATTTCATTTATGGAAAGCTAAGAACATTTTTAAGAAAACCTTTTCATTTCATCAAATTTGGGTGAAAAAAAAGTTGTTAGCTACAAGTTTGAAGCAACAAAACACACAAGAATAGGCCAAAACACGTTTTTGAGACATTCTTAAAGTTGACCATGTAGGGTTGCTATCCAAAGATATAATAGGCCTTATAAAGGTATTATTTTTTGGGTTTGGTATCAAGATGGGTGGGAAAAAAGTTGGAATAGATTTTGAAATGCATTGAGGAATTTCAAAACTAAATAATTTTCAGGTCACCACTTTTTGGAGCACTATGATCCTGCACATACCCTTTGTGTAATCTATTATTTTATAATAGATCTGTGGTTAATCCTAATAAGTGGTAACTACAATAATGAATACCACACCCCCTAGTGAATGTTAGACATTCAACAATGGTAAGCAGACCTCCAGAAAGATTATGTCCTTCTTTGTATTCTATTTTACTTACTGATACTAGTAAACTTGAATGTTATGATGAATATGTGTAGGTGGATACAAAGATTCTATGGGAGTATGCAATGAAAGAAGAAATGGACTCTTTGCTAAAAAAAAGACAAGAGATTTATGCAAGTTTCCTATATGTAAAAGGGCTTTATAGAATAAATGTGTGTAGAGATTGAAAGAAGAGGACCGAGTTAAGAAAAGATTTAAAGTTAGGTTAGTTGTAAAAGGATTTGCACAGAAAAAGGGCATTGATTTGATGACATATTTTCTCCTATTGTTAAAATGACTTCTATTCCTATTGTTTTAATTATTGTGGTAGAGAAAGAAATTGGAAAGAAGTTGAAATGCTTAAGATCAGATAGAGGTAGTGAAGTCATCTCAAATGAATTCAATGAATTCTACATTGAAACAGGAATTAAAAGACAAGTATTAGCCTCTGGTACACTAGAGTAGAATGGTATAGTTGAGAGAAGAAATAGATCCATCATGGATTGTGCAAGAACATTGATGAGTTTGCATAAAAGAGTGAATAAGAAAGCAATAAAGAGCCACAGGATTATAGAAGTTTTTTTTACTATGAACCTGATACCCTACCAAATCTATCTAAAAGAAAAGAGGTTTCAATTCTTGGGTTCCTAAAATCTCCAGTAGTTACCGAGTTGCAGACAGTGCAACCTGAGTCACAATCAGAGGCTATTGAGCTACCTCAAGAGAAAACTGAGTCTAATGGACCGAAGTCACAAACAATGAGACCCAAGCCTAATGAAAATAGTAAAACTCATTCCAAATCCAAAGAACCTATGTTAGCAAGATATGTCAAAAGGTATCATGCACCTAATTAGATCATTGGAGACAAATCTGATGAAACAATGACAAGAAGAAAATTGAAAAGTACATGTTTACTTGCTAAATTTGAACTTAGAAATATTAAAGATGCACTGGATAATGAAAGTTGGGTTGACACAATGAATGAAGAAATATAACAAATAGAGAAGAACAAAACCTAGACTCTAGTTCCTAGACCCAAGGATATAAATGTAATTGGCACAAAATGGGTGTTCAGAAACAAGCTAAATGAAGAAGGAAAAGTATCTAGAAACAAAGTAAGGTTGGTATGTAAAGGTTACTCTCAAGAAGAAGGTATTGATTATGGTGAAAAATTTTCCCCTGTTGCAAGAATAGAAGGTGTTAGAACTTTACGTGTATATGCAGCTCACAAAGGATTTAAAGTTTATCAAATGGATGTTAAATCTACATTCTTGAATAGAATTCTTGACAAGGAAGTCTACATTGAATAGCCAGAAGAGTTTGTAGATCCTACCAAAAGAAACATGGTCTGCAAATTACACAAGGCATTATATGGTCTCAAGAAAGCTCCTAGAGCTTGGTATGAAATACTTCATAACTACTTTCGTATGAAATACTTCATAACTACTTGATACAAATTGGTTTTTAAAGAACAAATGATAACAGTAGTCTGTCTATCAAAGAAGTACCAAACAAGAAGATTATGTTGGCTGAAATATTTTTTGATGACACATTATTCACAGGAAGTGATGACTTGTGCAAGGCATTTTCAGAAGAAATGAGAAAGGAATTTGAGATGTCTATGTTTGGAGAGATAAAATTCTTTGTTGGATTATAGATTCAGTAGAAGAAAGATGGTATCTACATTACTCAATTCAAATACATCAAGGAGATACTAAATAAATTTGGAATGGAAGACTCAAGACTAGTTGGAACCCCTATGTCTACTGGACATAAGCTTTCCAAAAATGATGATTCCAAAGAGGTAGACCAAACCACATGCAAATCAATGATTGGAAAATTGTAGTATGTAGTACATATAAGGCTTGATATTGCATTAGCAGTCAGTATGGTGGCAAGATTCTCAGTGAATCCCAAAGAGAATCATATGATGGCAATCAAAAGAATCATGAGATATCTGAAAGCTACTGAAGAATATGGCTTATGGTACAAAAAAGGAGGCAATTTAGACTTTAAAATATTTACTAATACTAATTGGGCAGGAAGTATTAATGATAGGAAGAGCACTAGTGGTGGAGCATTCTTTGTTGGTAAAAGACTAGTGTCTTGGACAAGCAAGAAACAAAATTGCATCTCTCAATCCACAACAGAGGTAGAATATGTGGCAGAAACAATCAATTGTTTGAACATCGTTTGGTTCAAACAACTAATGATAGGAATGAAGATAGAAATTAAGGATCTAGTAGTCATATACTATAACACCAGCGCAATCAAATATATTAAAGAATCCAATAATGAATACCAAAAAAAAACACATTGTTATAAAATATCACTTTTTAAGAGAACTCATGCAAGATAAAGAAGTTAGATTGGAATATGTGAATACAAAAGAACAAATTACAAGCATATTCACCAAGCCATTACCTAAGGATGCATTTATGTATCTAAGAGGTAAGCTAGGGATCATTCCCCTATCTAAAGCTCACTAAATGAAGATTGGTGGTGCATCAATAGAGCATGTTGAAGATCAATTAGTTGGTGTAGTATTAACAAAGGCACATTGCAAATGAATATTCACTGAGCATTGTCTTTGGTATGAGATGTCAAAGAGGGAGATATATACTATCATATCTCAAAAAAAAAATTTGAAAAGAAGGAGATGTTTGCTATTATAGAAAGTTTGATAAAGAGATGAAAACAAGAATTGTCAAAGAGGGAGAATGAACTTGATAGAAGTTCTAGTAGACAAAGGAGAGAAAACTAGAGGCATAGTTCACACTGATAGAGGCAGTTCTCATGAATAAGAATTTGAATGAAAATAAGGATATGTTCCTTACTTTATTCTTGCTCCAAAATTCATTGTGTTATGACATGTTGTGTTGCCATCAATGTCAAAGAGGGAGGTTGTTGGATACAATTGATTAATTGTGTATTGTCTTTGATATTACACAAATGTCATATCATTATCAGTTAGTATATGTCGAGCTCATTTGGGCATTAAAAACAATTTTTTGTGCCTACCGAGTAATCCAAAGTTTTCCTAGTTCAAAAGGTAGTATCTATTGAGTTCACTCAAGTGCCAAAGGAAAGTCTGCAAATGATGAATGTTAACTGAGCTCACTCGGTTAATGAAGGAAAAGTTGGATGGAACTAGTGCTAACTGAGCTCACTCAGTTACCAAAGGAACTTTGCTAGTATTCAGTGTTGACCGAGCTTCACTTGGTTAACATAGGAAAATTGCTTCTAAGTTAGTGTCTACCGAGCAGGGTCAGCTATCAAAGGATTTTTATTTTAGATACATCATAGTCATCATTCTATAATAATCATCAACAAAAAGAATGAAAAACTTTTCTTCACTATAACTTTTTATTCCAATAGGTCCACGTAAGTTTGTATGAACAAGCTCTAAGACTTCTTCAAAATGATAGTTTTTTCTTTTAAGACTAGTCTTTCCCATCTTACCAATTTGACAATTTTTGCATAGACCCATATCAGGTTTCTTCAAACTAAGTATACCTCTTACCAAATTATCAAAGTTTACATGACATAATCTTTTGTGTCATAGCTAGCTTTCTTCTATATGAGCAATCAAGCATGAACTTTTACTGAGATCAAGATAAAAATAGGTTACCTTTGATTTGTTTACCAGATCCAACTGGATTTCCTTTTTCATCCAATAGTTTTGCATTTCCATCCATGAATTCTACCTTGAATCCAATGTTGTTCAACTATGCCACACTCAATAGATTATGCTTTAGTCCTTCAACCCAATAAGCATCATCACATATAAGTTCATTGGTTAATGAGATATGACCTTTTCCTTTTATGTAGCAAGGTTGATTGTTTCCAAATCTTACACTACCTCCATCATAATGTTCAAAATGTTCAATTTTTGTTTAATCTCCAGTCATATGATGTGAACATCCACTGTCAATACTCCATGTATCATTTTTTCGAACATGAGAGATAAGTGCCATCTTATCTCCTTCATCATCAAATTCATCTTTTACAACAATATATAACATTTCATCTTCATTGTTATCAGAATCTTTAGCCATAAAATAAGATTTCTTACCTTTGTCCTTGTTGTTCTTGTAATTTTTGAATTCCTTCTTGCCTTTGTACTTATGGCTTTTCTTTTCATCTTTTCTTTCACTATTTGGACACCTAGTAACAATATGACCAACTTCTTCACAAAAAAAGAAGATTAGAGAAATTTTACCTTTGTACTTTCCTCTGCCTTTGGAGTGTTTCTTTGCAAGTAGGGCTTCAACAATTTCAAGATCATTGTTAGAAGTTTCTTCAATTTCTTCTTCACTTCCTGATTGATTGGTCTTTGATTTCTTGCTCTTTTCTTTGAGTGAGATTTTGGCTTCAAATGTCAACTCAATATTTTTGAAATTAGGAACATAGTTATCATAGTTGTCTAATTCAAAAGTTGTCAATCTTCCAACTAGAGCATCCAAGGTGATTTTTTTATTTGGATCACATCTCATTTATTGAATAGTAGACACTCTAATTGCATATATAGGAAGAAGAGTTCTGAGTACCTTTCTTACAATAGTCATATCATCAATGTCTCCTCCAGATGCTTTGATTGCACTTACACTGGCCTTGATTCTTTCCACATGTTTTGCAATGTTTTCATCTTCTCTCATTCTCATTTGATCAAATTATCCTCTGAGACTTTCTTCTTTGGTTCTTCTTACATTGTCATCTCCTTCATAGATGTCTTTTAGTTTGGTCCACATTTCATGAGCAATTTTATAGTCTTTTACCTCATCAAATTCAGCATAACTAAGAGCACATGCAATATCAATCATCATGATGTTATGATTCTTCTTTTCAGCAATATCTTCAACTAATAATGTTCCTATGTGATTCTTGTATTTAGTATCAAGATATTTGCAACTTGAATTATTGATAGTAGCTAGATGTAACCTCATAAGTCCTTGCCATGCTGTAAAATTATCTTTGTTTGACTTGGGAATCTCTCTTTTGTAAGACATCCTGATCTTTAGCTTAGGTCCTTGAAACCTTCTCTACAAGCACCAAAAGCTATGATACCAATTGTTGAAAATATAAGAGGAGTAATTGAGAGGGGAGGGGTGAATTAGTTACTACAAAAATTACTTCTCGGATCTTTTAGATGTCTGTAAAAATAAACTTAACTCTGTTGATGTTCAGTAAACAAAGAAATGATGAAACTTGATAAGTACTGAGAATACTCGATAATTAATTAACATGTAGATCTTAAGATGTTATCTGTGATTATCTTTATTTTAACTTAGTTGAAAACATAGAGAATAAATAACATAAACACATTTGACATCAAGATTTAATGTGGAAACCCAATTTGGGGAAAACCACCAATTGCAACTAGTTACTATTTTCACTCTTCTAAAGTGAGCCCTATTAGGAGCCAACCCTATTAAAAGTTAAAAACACACTATTAGGTGTGACCCTGTTAGAGGATTTAATCACTTTGTTAGGAGTGGCCCTGTCAAAGGTCTTTAGACAATTTAATAGAACTGCCACCTTGTTAGAGGATTTATAAATGGATGTTAAACCAACTTTGTTAAGAGATTTAGATCATTGCTAGAATGGTTACAGAGTAACAATGAAATGGCCTAATTTTGATGCAATTGAATTTTTGATTACAGATTTCTATTCTAGCCTATACTTGATCCTTCCTAATCGAATGTATCTTTTCAGCTCCACAAAAACATTCTTCTTATCTTTTGATTTGCTTCCTCTTAGCATTTATCAAATCTTCAATTATTTTACTTTGCACATTCTATCCACAACTTGACCTTCTATTTATATCATTCACATTGTCAAGTTGGCTAGAATATAACTTAGAGTAAGCAATATTCATTTCTTGAGTCAGCTAGAACCAATCGATAAGCCAATTGAACTTGATATGCCAAAATAAGAAAAATCCTTTGATACTCGACCCTGCTCGGTAGACACTAACTTAGAAGCAATTTCCCTATGTTAACCAAGTGAAGCTCGATCAACATTGCATACTAGCAAAGTTCCTTTGGTAACCCAGTGAGCTCGGTTAGCTCTGGTTCCATCCAACATTTCCTTCATTAACCGAGTGAGCTCAGTTAACACTCATCATTTATAGACTTTCCTTTGGCACTTGAGTGAACTCGATAGATACTACCTTTTGAACTAGGAAAACTATAGATTTCTCGATAACCATAGAAAACTATCTTCAATGCCTGAATGAACTCGACATATACTAACTAATAATTGTGTAACATCAAAGACAATACACAATTAATCAATTGTATCCAACTTTGTGGCTTCTGAAGATTTCCATTTGGAGTAGCTCGATGTTAAAACAACCTTTTATTTCACGATGATTTGGATAAAGAGATATATATGGCATAACCACAGGGATTTGAGGTCAAAGGTAAGGATAACTTAGTGTGCAGATTGAAGAAAAGTCTATATAGCTTAAAGCAAGCACCTTGGCAATGGTATCTGAAATTTGAAAGTTTTATGCATGAGCATGGAATTATAGTAGGTGTCATTCAGATCATTGTATTTACTTTAAGAGCTTAAATGATGATAGCTTTATTATTTTATGTTTATATGTTGATGATATGCTTATGGCTAGGTCTAACATGCATAACATTAAGGGGTTAAAATATCAGTTGGCACATTCATTTTCTATGAAGGATTTAGGGGAAACAAAACAAATCCTTGGTATGAAAATTTGTAGAGATAGGATGAACAAAAAATTGACTTTATCTCATGCTAATTATATTGCAAAGGTGTTGCAACATTTCTCTATGGATAATGCTAAAGTTGTCATCACACCCTTACTTGGTCATTTGAAGTTGACTGAGGATATGTGTCCAAAGACACAAGAAGAGGAGGATAAGATGTCCAAAGTACCTTATGTTTCAACTATAGGAAGCTTGATGTATGCTATGGTATGTACAAGGCTAGATATTACACATGTAGTGGGAGTTTTTAGTAGGTATATGAGTCATCCAAGGCTTGAGCATTGGAATGAAGTTAAATGGATTCTCAGATATTTGAGATGAACATTCAGTAAGTGCTTATAGTTTGGGGGCTCTACTACTGATTTACAAGGCTACATTGACTCAGATTTGGCAAGAGATATTGATACCAGGCATAGTACTATAGGTTATGTATTTATTATTGGTGGGACAATAGTAAGTTAGATTTCTCAGCTATAAAAGGTTAATGCTTTATCTACTAGAAAGGTAGAATAAGTTACTGCTACAGAAGTAGCCAAGGAGATGATATGGCTTTAATACTTCATGAACAAATTGAGACACCCACAAAGGGATAATTATTTGTTCACAGATAGCTAGAGTGGCATTCATCTTGCAAAGAATTATGCTCTTCATTCAAAGATAAAACACATACAATTGTGTATCATTTCATTCAGTCAGTTTTAGATGATGGATAATTAAAGTTGGACAAGATACATATAGATGATAATCTAGCATATATGTTTACCAAGGCAATAACAAGGGAGAAGTTGAACTCCTCTTTAGCTTCAATTGGTCTTCTAGATTAAATAGAATAAAAGAATGTAACAAAGTCTAGGGTAGATAGATATTTAGTGGGAGCTATAGGTTTAGTAGTTCTATGACCAATATCCAAGTGTGAGCTTATTGGTGTGGAGTCTGATCAGTCTCCATGTGAGAGATTGTTGTGATGTGGAGCCTAATCAAACTCATAGGTTTATTTGGTATAATTTCTCCCCATATTATTTCTACGAGGGTTTGGGGCAACACCCCCAAGACAGGGTCAAGGGGCAGCACCCCAGGTGTGCTCCTTGTCATAGTACATGGTGGGGTCGAGAGGCAATGCCCCTAGGGGGTTTTGGGGGGCAGCACCCCTGAAGCCAAAAATGACCTTATATTGTAAAAAACATCGATTGATATTCTTCTATTGGATGACTTATTCTAGCCCTAATTTTGTCAGCGATAAAAAGCTTGTATACAAAGGCTTAGAGTTAGGGATTTCATAATATATGGTGATATTTTAGCTTCTTGCGACAGTATTGAGCTATAAGGGATTGCAGATTGTAAGCACTAGATAGTAATAATATTAGACTTCTTGTTGGTGGATGTAGCCCAGGGATTGGGTGAACCATGTTAAATCTTGTTGTCTTGTTTTCTCTTTTGTGTGATCTATTATTTTCTGATATTGGTTATATATGCATGTAACTATTATTTATGTCTGTGGTTAATCCTAACAAAGGCCCCTATTGATGTTGAGCTTGTGGAGACTAAAGAGGACCATGAGGGTGGCTGTGGGAGGTTAAATGGAGTGGAAAAGAGTAAGGCTAGGTGGAAACACATGGAAAATAGGATGATAGATATATAGATAGAGGAGTCATGGTTAAGTGTGGGTGCTAAGAAGGAAAGGCCCAAGAAAAAATAGAAAGTTTTTAGGGCTAAGTATTTTAAGGAGGATGATGAGGATGAGGAGACTATAAACTATGAAGAGGCACAGGTAAAAAAGAAAAAAGAGTCTAGCCTAGACTTCATCCATGTGTCTACCAACTTCACCATTAACACTATGGATTTCACCTCCCCTTCTTCCTTAGTTGTCCCTGCCATGAAAGATACCTCCCCTATGGCAATTACGTCCTTGATGGATGCTATGAAAATATAAAAAAGATAATGTTTTCCTAACCCTACTGTGGTGCATGTTCAAGGTGCTCACAAGCCTAAGGGAAATTGTTTTGGCTTCTAAGAGCTAGAAGATAAGATGGCTAAATTCAAAAATGCTATTGAGTTCCTATAAATAAATTTTGCCTCTTTAGATGAGAGCTTCAATATATTGACTAAATATGTTGTGAAGGTTATGCATGCGACGACAACCAAGATGCAACTCTTTTAGCAAGAGAAAGAGGATGAGACTTTGGAGGGTGGGGATTCAAAGAAACTTTATAAAGTTTTCGTGGATGAATGGACAACAGTCCTCCTTTCAAGGTTGTGGAAGGATGTGGCTAAAAATTAGTTTCTTTATTTGTTTTTCTTTATTGTTGGTGTTGTGAATTTGCTAGGATGACCATCTATTGATCTCTTAGACTGGCCCTTTATGGTCTTTGATGTTTCAAAAAACTCTATTGGTAGTTTTAGTTGTGTTTTTATTTTGTTTATCTGTTGGATACTAGTGTGGATAATTTTATTTTTAAGTTAGATAAGTACTTTATTTGGCTATGTAGGTTCTATGGGGATCCAGATGGGTTTTTGATATTCTATTCAAGGGCTATCAATTTTTTAGTTGTTTATCTGTTGGTTATCTGCTATTAATGGTTTCTCCATTGTTTTGTACTAAAAAGCCAATCCCCTAGTTTTGGCTGCTTTAACACCAAAAAATAGAAGAAAGTAATTTTTCATATTTTTCTCCCTTGGATTTAAATATAGTACCCATATATATCTTTATATGGACATAAACCATTTCACCTTGTTGAGGTGCAATTGCTAGTTATTTTCATAAAGATTATGTAAACTCTATCTACAAATCTTTCATCAAATTTACAAATGAAAATATATATCAATATTTATTTTAATTAATTTTACCAAACAATAGATTTATCAACTCATAAATTGAAAATAGAAACATGTATTTTATTTATTTTTCTTAAATTTTTGAAATAATGAACTTGACAACTTATTTACTTTTCTTAATTACAAAATAAAAAGTAAAGTGTGCACATTTGAGAATTAGAAACTTTCCATTATTTCTATCCCTAATCTCAACTCCTTTTCTTGAAACATTATATCATCCTTTTCTTTGAATTATGTGAAAATTATTATGCTTTGTGTTACAAAAATCTAAGACCAAATTACTTAAATCTTACAAAGAAAAGATTGAGAGCAATGAGAGAAATGGGGAGAGGCAATGTTGATACCTGATTGATATAGCTGATTATCTTACAAAAAGAAGACTGAGAACAATGGAGCAACACAATGTCGATTCATGATAATTGTCATAGTTTATTTGTTAAACTATATGCATTGATTTCTTCCAACATTCTTTTAAGCTTAACTACCCAATAGAATCACCAATCTTATAATCTAATAAAACAAAAAACCTAAGACTATCTTCCCTTTTTATTACTAGATTTTTTAAAAGAATATTTTTAAGAAACACTAACTTTTAAAAATTTTGATACCTACAAATATTATAGATAACTTTTATTTATAAAATATAAATATATTCATTTAATAACTTAACACATATTTATCATCTTGTTTATCATTTTACTTATTATAATTTTATAGAATCTACCAACCTTAATAACAACATTCAGAAGATATGCAGGATGACAGTAGAATTTGTGCTAAAAAGATATATTTCAAATAAAAATGAATGGCATATACGATGAATGAATGGAGAGAAAATGACGGAGATACCCAAATTAGAAAACAAACCCAACAAAGCACAGCAATTGGATAAGTAGGGTTTTCCTTTCTTGCTGTTGATCCCTTTCATCCAATAGGTTTCCCTGAAGGCGGTGATTCCTAGGCTATTAATAGAAAAAATCATAGAATCTACAGGAAACCCTATTTTTCAAATTAGAGAGATAAAAATCCTCCTGTTTCAAGCTCATGAGAAACATTTGAGTGCTGCTCTGTTCCAATATAATACTGCCAAGTAGATGGAGACGTTTGCTTATTGTTTTAGTTAATGTTGGAAGAACATTCATTTATCAATTCATGTGATAAAAAGAAGGGTTCAAAAAACAATTGGTCAACCTTGAAAACTGCTAAACCTTATCTTCTTGTAGAAGAGGACACCAATTTGCATGAACACACTTCCAAAACAGACTTCGAATAAAAGAGAAAATGAATCAGTTCCATGGTAGTTACACCTTTTTTAGAAATGGGTAAACTATAAATTGATATAGGATGAATTGGTCATTTGTCATCTCATCTGTATTGTTCGCAAAGATTCAAAACAACACTTGCAAAAGATTCAAAACATTGCAAAGTGTTTGAGAGGGCTGAATATGGATGTAGAATTGGGCAGCACTGAAATTAGGAGTTCTGAAAGTGATAAAAATGGTAGGAAAACCCCTGATTTTAATGTACAGGAAAATCTAACCCTAAGAAACTTGATAGACGGTGAGAACCGATTTCCTGCTTCTCGAATGCCATCTGCAGAATTTATCAGAAAAGTGAGCTTCTTTTCAACTTTGCTCTTTTTGGGTCATGGCTGTTTCATTTTATATAATCTCAGTTTTACCCTGTTTGATGGAATTCAAAAGAAATTTGGAATTGGGATCCTTGTTTTTTAGCCTGAGGTTGAATCTCTTAGTAATGTTTTAGTTAATTTCTACAATCCACAGTCCTATATATTATGCTTCCGATTGAGATTGGGTGTGTTTCTATGTTTTCGGATCATACTCCATTGATGATTGAAAAAAATAAAACACAATCTTATCTAGAAACATAATATATGATGTTTTAGTTAATTTCTACAATCCAAAGTCTTATATATTGTGCATCTGATTGAGATTGCATGTGTTTCTATGTTTTCGGATCATACTCCATTGATGATTGAGGAAAAAACAGAATCTTATCTAGAAACATAATATATAATGTTTTAATTAATTTCTACAATCCATAGTCTTATATATTGTGCTTCTGATTGAGAGTGCATATGTTTCTTTAATCATCAATGTTTTCGGATCATACTCCATTGATGATTGAAACAAAAAACACACAATCTTATCCAGAAACATTTTAGTTGTTTCGATTTGCTGTTCTTTGCAGCTATGTTATGCTATAACGCTTATTCTCTGTGTAACATTCAAATTCTAATCCTTTTGTGTTTTAACATTGATGTTTTCCATGATGAAGGTTGCAGCGGAACTGATAGGAACATTCTTCTTGATATTTTCTGGATGTGGCTCTGTTCTTGTTGACAAGAAGACTGATGGCTCCATAACTCATCTTGGGGTGTCAATAGTTTGGGGACTAACAGTGATGATATTGATCTACTCTGTTGGTCATATCTCTGGAGCACACTTCAACCCTTCAGTTACACTGGCTTTTGCAACTGTCAATAGATTTCCACTGAAAGAGGTCTGTATGCTATGCCTTGTCAAATTCATCTATTCCCATTACCAATATTGAATTCCTGTTTGGATTAGAATGCATTGTTATGCCTGAATTGACATGGGGTGTTCCCAATTGTATGGAATTCCTGTGACATTTTTTTGATGGGTAAGAGCCGCAGTCAAGATTAATTATTATTATTATTTATTAAGTTAAGTAGACTCCAAATCAAGACCTCTCAGATGAGAGGTTCGCAATTTACTGATATGTTGTAGGCACTTGCCTCTTAGTCATGAGGTTTAAGTGTTGTAATTGAATTGAAATGGCAGATTCCAGGGTACATAGCAGCTCAAGTTGTTGGGTCAGTTTCTGCTGCATTTGTTCTAAGATTGATGTTTGGAGATATAGCACACATAGCAGCAACTGTGCCTTCTGGGTCAAATATGCAGTCCTTTGTCTTGGAATTTATCATCACATTTTTCTTGATGTTTGTGGTCTGTGGAGTGGGCACTGATACCAGAGCGGTACATTCATATCCATTCTTTTTGACATTTTTATCTAATAGGTATCTTTGAAAATGGCTATCCAATTAGGCAAGAATCTTCAATACAATTGATCTCACCAAATAATTAAAGCAAAGTTTTGATCATTTACCTATTAAAAAAAATGTCTTTCCAGTCTCTTAGATGTAACAGTGCACAAATTAGCATAAGCTGTGGTATATAAGAATGAATTATGCATTAGTGCTTTCTGGAAAAGGCAAGGCCATTTCAAATAAGTTCTACATAGTTAGTTTCTTCCCCTGGAGATTGTATCTCCTTATCAATAGTAGACTCTGTTGTATATCTAAGAGATCAGATTGATGCTGAGAATGAACTCCAAAGATTTAGCAATTCAGTTAACATCAGATTTTTCAATTTGTGTGTATCTACAAAGCCCAAGATAAGAATAAGCCCAAAATTTAATTTTTATGCAGATTGGAGAAATGGGGGGAATAACAATCGGAGCAACAGTTGCAATGGTAGTCATTCTAGCCGGGTATGATTCTTGCTTCTAATCAATCTTTACTTGTAGAAAAATGTAATAGGTTTTTCTTAAATGTTGAACTTGAAATCACAAACAATAATGTGAAACTCTTTTTGTTATTGTTTGTAGCCCAATATCAGGAGCATCATTGAACCCTGCAAGAACTTTAGGTTCAGCAATTGCAGGGAACAAATACACAAGCATATGGGTTTACATGGTGGCTCCAGTACTTGGTGCAATTGCAGGCACTTGGACATATAATCTTATTCGTTTATTTGATCAACCCCAACAGAATGGATCCTTCCTCAAAAAATAATCATGAAATTTGCATAACATTTTCATTTCTATTTTTTTATTGTATTTTGTAAAAAAAAAATGAATGCAATTAATTTGTGCATGACATTTTCATTTCTATTTTTTTATTGTATTTTGTTAAAAAAAAATGAATGCAATTAATTTGTTTATGACAAATATATATATTTGTTGCATTGAAATTAACGGCTAATATGTTAATAATTTTGTACTTTACTTATAATATTTTTCTAAAATTCTTAATTAAGAGGAGTGATTACTATCATGTTCTAATGACTGTTTACTCTTAATGTATCTAATAGTGTAAAACTAGTATAGATATCTTAAATAAATCTATCTAAAGAAATGATTATAATTTAATTTACTACATCTAAAATTATTTACTAACTTAAGATTTTTATTTTTATTTCTAAAAATAAGATGATTTATTAAATATTACAATTTAAACGAATATTTTATGTGATATTGTCAAATTTAATGTCAAATTAACATTAACATGCTCATACCATCCCACTCCACCTATTCTGCAATTGTAGAATGCCTATCAGTCATTAATAAAACTTAAAAATAAATAAAAGTTTATTAATAAATTTTATGTGAATCAATAGCAAATAGCTGATCATTTGTATTTCTAATATTTAACATTTGTAAATTTTGATTGAAACACTTTATTTACTTTATTAATACCCATAGTTTAAATTCCACATGTAAGTTCCTGTCCTTGCATTAAAATTAATAATTATATCTAAATTTCTTTTATTGATTTATATATTGACATTTCATTACATTATACCCACTATTTCAATCATGTGAAATATTGAAAATTGAATGTGTCTCGAAGTTAAAGCCCTGGATCTTCTTATTGTTAAACATTTTGTTCCATTCGAATACAGTTTCCTAATTATATAAAAAATTAAAACTCAAATGATATTTCCAAAAGGCACATGTTATACATATCTACAACCATCTATTTGAAGTTTTATATTTCATAAAAAGTAGTGTTTCTTTTGGATAACGTCAAACTTTGGAAAAGACTATAGAGCACGAAATGATTTTTTGTTCAACAATGTACAAGTTTGCTTGAACTATTCAAATGGAGCTTGGTCAATTTCATACTGATTTTGGTGTAGATGGTGTCCTAAAACTCTTCAATTGCTCCATAAGTTATTCTCTCTTTTATTGCTCAAACTAAAATAATAATAATAAGCACGAGTTAATAGATTTGAATTCTTTAGCTAGTGGTGGTATTGAAGTATAAATTTAAGTTGTACAGATGGTCTTTTATTGATTTGAAATTGAAGATAGATAATATTTATTTCTATTTTTTAGTATAATTTTTGTATTTTTAATTTTTTGAATTTTCGATAATAGTATAATTAAAAATTAATTATTCTTTTTTTGTACTTTAATCAATTGAACCATATAAAATTTCTATATTTTTTTATAATTCAAATACTTTTTATTATTCTGTTATTTATGCAAACGATTAATTTCTTGTAGTTTTCACCAAAAATCATTCAATCGATAAGATTCTCATTAATGAATAAACTTCTAAAATTTAAGTTTCAAAATTTCAATCATTGATGAATTTGTTATATATATATAATCTTATTTTTACTCAAAAACACCCACTTTATTTTAAAATTTAAATAACAATAATGTTTCTTATTAATGTTTATATAACATCTTTATCGTCTTTGTCTATATCTTTGGCTATATTTACATAAAATCTTGGCAATATCTTGTTTGGATCTATATCTATTAAAAAAAAAAAATAGATAGAGTAGAATATTCGGGCGGATATAATAAAAATATATGTGTACATCTACTTTTAAAAATAGTTAATACCTATAGATTTTCATGGTAAGCATATATTAAATGAGAAATTTAGGCGACATGTTTGTACGGTAACGTATAAACTTTGCCTCATATGGTGTTCAATTATTAGACGAGCTAATCATAAACACTACCCAATTATAGGTGTCGGTGGGTATGTTTTGGTGTTTTAATTATTTATTTTTATGTAGAGCTCATATTGATTTGAGATTGATCCATGATTGTTTAACGTGTAATGACTTTAAGTCTGTATTACATATGTATCTAAGAGTTGCTAATATTGATTTTTAACAATTATATACTTTTATAAAGTGGAATTAAATATTTTCTTAGATAAGAAGAGATCAAATAAATTATATAAAAAATAACATAAAATAAAACTGAATACTAATTATAATAAATGTGTATTTTGAAATGGGAGATGTAAATTATTTTGATTAATGTTATATATATATATATCAAATTTTAGGATGTTTATGTTAAGATGATGTATCACAATGGTTTGTAGTATGTCAAAAAATAAAAACATGATGATTATAGTAGCTTGCCAACAACTATCATAAATAAATACTTTGTTGATGTATGCAATGAAATGTGGGTTAGGAATATGAAGCTAAGCTAAACATTCAACAAACAAACTATTAACAACAATTACAATAAAGCCACAACTAAAAGACACAAAACAACCACAAGAATGTGCAAACCTTGTAAACCCAAATCTAAAGTCTCCTTTGTTAAATGAATTTTTTCCAAGATGAGAAATGTGTGTGTAATAAGGTATGCTCAAGCTTCAAAGTTATTGAGATTGAGCTTATCAATGAAAAAAACATGATTTTTGACTTTTAGAGAGATTTTGGCATAGTAATGGTAGTTTGATAGATTTTAAGCTTTCAAAGTAGCATTATAATTTTGCATATGATGGTGGATGAACATGAAGGAGTGAAGGGTTCAATTTATAAGCAAATAGGAGGTGAAATGAATGCTCTAGATTGAATCTTCAAATGTGTGTGTGTGTGTGTGTGTGTGTGTGTGTGTGTGTGTGAGAGAGAGAGAGAGAGAGAGCTTTGTCAAATCATTCTCATTGTGGCAAGTGTCACAAGGAGAGAGGGTTGGAAAATGGAGGGAATGTGACTATTTTGGGAGATGTGAGGGGGAACAAAGGTGTAAGGGGTGCGTAAGTAAATTTAAGATTGGCATTAATTGCACTTGGTTGGGGAGTGGGAGGATTCAACATGTGTTGACTTAGGTTTGGGTTAGAATTTCTTAATCCTCATGTTTAAAGTTGTGCAATTGGTTACATGGTGAGATTACGTTCGGTCTAGGAAGTGATTAGGGTGCAAGTAGGAGTTTATGAAGAATTTAAGTGGGTCACTTAATTAATTAATTAAGTGGGCTTAGCACGGTGAATGGGTTGGGTTGAGTTTGAACCATGGGTAGAAGGTTTGGTTAAGGGTTAGGCTAGGGCTAGGATTGATTAAATAAGAATTATTTAATCAAAAGGGAGAACTGTCTATATTAATTAAATTGAATTTTTTTTTACTTAATTTAATAGAGGAAGGGGGATTTAATTAATTGTTAGACTACGAGTTGTCATTTTGATGATTAATTGGACTATAGTTCATTAATTGAATTAATTAACTAAGGGGACAACATAATTCGATTATTTTACTAAATATTTAATTAAAAATGTCCTCAAATGTAACTAAATTAAATTACTTATTTGTGTAATCATATTTAGGTGTATATAGTTGGTATTCATACCTTTAGTGAAAATTCTAATAGTTCCCACCATAGATGTAAACTAGGGTCCATTAGACCTACAGACTGAAGCAGAATGCTCTATCCTAGCAATAACCCATTGTGTTGTTCTAAGAATCACTTTGTATGGTTTAAACATTGTAATTGAGATTATAGCCTAGTTGGTACTGCTGATATTCTCACAATGTTGGGTTGTCTACTAGCACATCAAGAAACAACCAATAAAAAGTCATAATCTATAAATATATAAGAGAATATGAACTTAAACATGGGATAATTCCACTTCCATACGGGAGGTTAGATTCCAAATAACTTAAGGTTTCTATGTGACAAAACTTATGTAATATGTATTTATGTATATGTTAAAAAGAAATATGAAGGAGACAAGTCAGAGTTATGTGACCAAACAATTTCTACAAGTTGTACTTTTGTAACCCTTGACCTTTTCTTATTAAGATAACAATTGGATATAATCTAGATTTACTCTTTAATACTTAATCAAAGAGAAAAATTACTTACACAATATCAAGATATAAAAAGATTTCACTTTTAGAATGATTTAGAATAATTGAGAGGGCAAGGGAGGGTGTATCAGTTATCCTTAGGTCCAAATGTACCAATTCAAATTTTAATCGCTTTAATTACCTCAGATTTAATCATTAAGTAGCTCAGTCTCTATAGAAAAAATTCAACACCATAAAATTTGCAATCTAATTTCCTAGTAGTAACAAAGTTTACAGAATGTAAAACATTACTTGTAAAATATTTCAAATACCATCCAAACAAGTATGACACTGGGATTTAACGTGGAAACCCAATTTTGGAAAAACCACCAGTAACATGCTACCAATTTTTCACTTTTCTAAAGGGATCTCTGTGAGGATCCAACCTTATTAAAGGTTACAAAATACACTATTTTTGAAATTAAAAGTGACCAAAAACAAGGGGTTCGACCCGTACATCCAAAAGGCTAGTAACCAATACATCACCAGCAGAAACCAACATAGAACATTACTGAAGCAAAAACAAAATAAGAAGTAACTTAACCACAATATTACAACCCAAACTACTAACCAACATACTATTGTTGGAAATATAGATGGAGTAACTGAGGGTGGGGTGGTGAATCAGTTACAACAAAAACAAATCCACAAATCCCTTAGATGTCTGATAAACTAATTACTACTGTCACTTGGTAAACATACAGAAAAATGTTGTAACTCGCTAGATGTAGTGTATGTTAACTTTTAACAGATCTTTAAACATTCACAGTGATTAACATGCAATCATAAAATCAATAACATGAACACATGAGACACCAGATTTAACGTAGAAACCCAATATGAGAAAAACCACCAAGTAACTAGCTACTAATTTTCACTCTTCTGAAGTGAGCTCTATTAGGATCCAACCTAGTTAAAGGTTACAAAACACATTGTTAGGTGTGACCTTGTTAGAGAATTTTAATCACCCTGTTAGGAGTGGCCTTGTTAGAGGTCTTTAGAACAATTCATTAGAACTGTCACCTTTTTAGAGGATTTACGAGTGGATGTTAGACCAACTCTGTTAAGAGATTTAGGAATCACTGCTACAATGGTGAGAAAGTAACAATGAAATGACCTAAATGAGATGCAACTAAATTGCTGATATAAATCTTTGTTCTGCTTCACTAGATCCTTCCTAATCAAATAAAACTTTGCTGCTCCTCAAGGATATTTGACCATCCTTCAAAGTTTTCTCACACTTTCTTCTTCAATCAATATACTTGCATGCTCACTCATTACACTTTAGAATTCTCAACTTGACCTTTAATATATACCTTTCAGATTATCAAGTCGGCTAATTTACAAGTTACAATTACCAATAATCATTACCTTAGTTGGCTACAATCATTACATCAAATAATTAAACTAAGTTATTTCTCAAAATAGCAAAATCCTTTATTGATCGACCTTGCTTGGTAAACACTATTCCAAAAATGATTTCCAGTGTTAACCAACAGAAGCTCAGTTAACACTACAAACCCTACAAAATCCTTTAGAGACTGAGTGAACTTGGTAAACACTAACTTTCCTTTTTTAACCATGTGAGCTCGGTTAACAATGACTTATGCCACAAAATCCTTTGATATCAGAGTTAGCTTGCTAGAAACTGTTTCCATAGAGTAATTTACAGGAATGCTCGGTAGACAATAAGAATTGCTTTGCTAACCAATTGAGCTCAGTAGACACTCCCAAATAATTGATATGACATTTGTGTAACATCAAAGACAACACACAATTGGACAATTGTATCCAACAATCTTCCTCTTTGGCATTGATGGCAACACAACATGTCATAGCACAATAAAATTTGAAACAAGTCTTTCTCTGATAGAAAATTTTCTCCCTCTTAGATTTTATGCCACAAACTTTTTAAATGCAGTAATCTCCCTCTATGAAGGAATTACATAGCCTCTTTTCTAAACAACAAACTCTCCCTCAAACAAATTTCAAAAAGATATGACGGTAAACTCTCCCTCTTTGACAACACATACCAGATGAGTATCAATGTACCTTGAGTACTAATTCATATGCAATGTTCCCATGACTATGTTGCATCAACTAATAGATCTTTAACTTGGTTCTTGTTGATGCATCATTAAAAAATTATTTTAGTGAGCTTTAGATAGGGGAATGACCCCTAACTTACCTCTTAGATACAAGAATGCATCCTTAAGTAATGGCTTGTTGAATATGTCAGCAATCTATTCTTTTGTATGGACATATTCCAATCTAATCTCCTTATCCTACACCAATTCTCTAACAAAGTGATTTTATAGCAATGTGTTTGGTTTTGGAAGGCATCATTGGATTCTTTGATATGTTAATTGCACTTGTATTATCACAAAACATAACAACTGCTTCTTTGATCTCAACCTTCATGCCTTCTAGCAACTGTTTAAACCAAACAATGTTAGAACAGTTCACTACTGCTACTATGACATACTTTTGTTTTGTTGTAGATTGGGATGTGCAATTTTTCTTTTTGCTTGTCCAAGATACCAACCTTTTTCTTAGAAAAAATGCTCCACCACTTGTACTTTTTTTGTCATCAATGTTTCTTTCCCAATCAGCATCAGTAAACACTTTCAAATCCAAATTTCCTCTAAATTTATACCACAATCCATAATCTTCAGTGCCTTTCAAGTATCTCAAGATCCTCTTGATTGACATCATCCAATTTTCTCTAGGTTTTGCTTAAAATCTTGCCACTATACCAACTACAAGAGCAATATCAGGCCTTGTATGAACTACATACTACAATTTTCCAATCTTTGATCTATATAAGGTTTGATCTACCTCTTTTAAGTCATCATCTTTGGTAAGCTTTAGTCCAGTACACATGGGGGTTCCAACTAGTTTTGAATCTTCCATACCAAACCTTTTGAGTATCTCCTTGATATACTTAGACTGAGTGATGTAGATACCATTCTTGCTCTGATGAATTTGAAGACCAATAAAGAATTTAATCTCACCAAACATAGACATTTCAAATTCTTTGTTCATTTCTTCTAAAACACCTTTGCATAGATCATCATTTCCTTTAAGCAAAGTATCATCCACAAATATTTATGCCAAAACAATCTTGTTATCTGGTCCTTCCTTGATGTACAAGCTACTGTTATCATTAGTTCTCTAAAAACCAATTTGAATTAGATGGTTATAAAATCTCTCATACCATGCTCTAGGGGCTTGTTTCAGACCATACAATGCTTTGTGTAATTTTTAGACCATATCCTTTTTGTCTGGATCAACAAAACCTTTAGGTTGCTCACCATAGAATTCTTCATCAAGAATACCATTGGCAAATGTTGATTTGACATCCCTCTAATATACCTTAAATCCTTTGTATGCAATATATGCAAGTAAGGTCTTGACACCTTCCAATCTTCCAACAAGAGCAAAAGTCTCTCCATAATCAATTCCTTCTTCTTGAGAGTAGCATTTACATACCAATCTAGCTTTGTTTCTTGATACCTTACCATCTTCATTCAACTTATTCTTGAATACCCACTTTGTTCCAATCGCATTTTTATCTTTAGGCCTAGATACAAGAGTCCCTATTTTTTTCTTCTCTATTTTCTCTATCTCTTCATTCATAGCCTCAATCCAACTTTCATTTTCCAATGCATCTTTGACATTTCTAGGTTTAAAATCAGCAATTAAACAACTACCTTTTAGCTTACTTCTTGTCATAGTATCTTCAAATTTATTTCCAATAATCTGATCTAGTGCATGATGTCTCCTGACATACTTGGCCAACACAGGTTCCTTGCCTTTTGAATGAATTGCATTGTCATCCTCTTGCACTTCAACTTTAGGTTTTGGCTACTCTGGCTTAGTAGGCATTGGCTCGGTAGCTATAGACTATGACTCGGGTCCTTGTGACTTGGTTGGAACTTCTTGCAACTCAGTGACTAAGGAAGACTCGAGAGTAGAAGTCACTTGATTAACATATGTATATGGCAATGTATCAGGTTCAATGAAAACAAATCTCCTGTAATCTTATGGTTCCTTTTTTATTTCTTCTTCAGTCTTTTCTGCAAACTCATCTACTTTCACATGTGCACTTTCTATGATTTTGTGAGTAGACAAATTCAAACATCTATATGCCTTACTCTTGCAAGAATATCCTAAAAATATACCTTCATCAACTTTCACATCAAATTTTCCTTTTCTAGATTCTTTCAAAATGCAACATTTACTTCCAAATACTTTCAGGTAACTTACATTGAGTTTATAGCCATACTATTATTCATAGGGGTTTTGAATGAGTCCTCTTTCAGTTGTACTCAATTCAAGGTATGAACTACAGTATTGATAGCTTCCTTCCAATATTTGATAGAAGTGTTCTTTTCAATTATTAGAGTCCTTTCACAATCCATGATAGATATACTCCTCCTTTCAGCTATTCCATTCTACTCAGGAGTTCTAGGAGCTGATACCTATCTTTTGATTCCACTTTCAATGTAAAAGTTACTGAATTCATGGGAGATGAATTCACCACCTTTGTCTGACCTCAAGCATTTTAGTATTTTCCATGTTTCCTTCTCTACTCTAGCCAAATACCATTTGAATTTCTCAAATGCTTCTGACTTCTCTCTCATATACATAACAGTGATCATTCTAGAGTAGTCATCAACAAAAAGAATGAAGAACTTTTCTCTAGTATAGCTCTAAATTCCAATAGGTCCATAGAAATCAGCATGCACAATTTCCAAAATATCTTCAGACTGATAGCTTTTGCTTTTAAAACTAGTCTTTCCCATCTTACCGATCTGACAATTCTTTCATAGACCAACATCAGGTTTCTTTAAAATAGGAATGCCTCTTACTTTCCTAAATTTGCCTATCTTTACCATGTTATTAAAATTTACATGACATAGCCTTCTATGTCATAACCAACTTTCTTCAACTTGAGCAATAAAACATGAGCACTCACTAAGATCAAGATACAACAAGTTACCTTTTGTTTGTATGCCTGGTCCAATTAGCTTTCCTTTGTCATCCAGTAGTCTTTCTTTTCCATGCATGAACTCCACTTGAATCCAATATTGATTAGTTGTGCTACACTCAATAGATTATGTTTTAGTCCTTCAAGCCAATAGGCATTATCACATACAAGTTCTTTGGTTAATGAGATTCGGCCTCTTCCTTTTATGCAACAAGGTTCGTTATTTTCAAACCTTACACTACCACCATCATAGTCTTCAAAATGTTCAAACTTAGTTTTATCACCAGTCATATGATGAGAACAACCACTATCTATGATCCATGTATCATTTTTTCTCACATGAGAGATAAGTGCCATCTTATCTTCCTTATCATTATCAGATTCATCTTTCACAGTAATGTAAACAATTTTATCTTCACTATTATTAGAATCCTTAGAGTTCTTAGCCATAAAACATGTTTTCTTACCTTTGTCCTTGAATGATTTGAAATCTTTCTTGCCATTGCACTTATGAGATTTCTTTTCATCCTTGCTTTACTTGTTTGGGCACCGAGCTACAATATGACCAATTTCCTCACATGAAAAATAGATTACGGGAACCTTACCTTTGTATTTTTCTTTGCCTCTAGAATATTTACTTGCAAGTAGAGCCTCAACAACTTCAAGATCACTATCAGAACTTTCTTCTAATTCTTCTTCACTTTCTGACTAAGATTACTTTATTTTTTTCCTTTTTCCTTGAGTGAAAGCTTGGCTTCAAATGCTGATTCAATGTTCTTGGAAGCTGGAACATAATTGTCATAATTATCTAGCTCAAATGCAGTCAATCTTCCTACTATGGTATCCAAATTTATCTTATGATTTGCTTCACATCTTCTTTCTTGAATTGCAGATACTCTAATTGCACAAATGGGGAGTAATGTTCTAAGAACTTTACTTACAGTCATTTCCTCTTTGATATCTCCTCCAAAAGCTTTGATTGCACTGACACTTGCTTTGACTCTTTCAACATATTTGGCAATGTTTTCATCCTCTCTCATTCTCATCTGATCAAATTGTCCTCTTAGACTTTCTACTTTGGCTCTTCTTACATTGTCATTACCTTCGTAGATATCCTTCAGCTTGTTCCACATTTCAAAAGTAATTTTTTAGTCCTTGATATCATCAAATTCTTCATAGCTTAAGGCAAATGCAATGTCTATCATCATGGTGTTATGAGTCTTTTTCTTAACAATCTCATTAACAAATAGTGTACCAAAAGGAGTTGTATATTCTTGATCAAGGTATTTCAATCTTGTATCTCCAATGAAAGCCAAATGAAGTCTCATCAGTCCTTGCCATGCTAAAAATTTATCCTTGTTAAGCCTTGGAATTTCTCTCTTATAAGACATCCTGCTCTTTAGCTTAGATCCTTGAAATCTTTCCTGCAAGCACCAAAAGCTTTGATACCAATTGGTGGAAATATAGATGGAGTAACTTGTGGTGGGGGGGGGGGGGGGGGGGGGGAATCAGTTACCACAAAAACAAATCCATAAATCCCTTAGATGTTTAATAAACTAGTTACCGCTATCACTCGATAAACATATAGAAAACTGTTGTAACTCGGTAGATGCAGTGTATGTTAACTTTTAACAGATCTTTAAACATTCATAGTGATTAACATGCAATCATAAAAGAAATAACATGAACATATGAGACACCAAATTTAACGTGAAAACCCGATATGGGAAAAACCACCAAGTAACTAGGTACTAATTTTCACTCTTCTAAAGTGAGCCCTATTAGGATCCAACCTGGTTAAAGGTTACAAAAGACACTATTAGGTGTGACCTTGTTAGAGGATTTTAATCACCCTATTAGGAGTGGCCTTGCTAGAGGTCTTTAGAACAATTCAATAGAAATGCCACCTTGTTAGAGGATTTACAAATGGTTGTTAGACCAACTCTGTTAAGAGATTTAGGAATCACTGCTACATGGTGAAAAAGTAACAATGAAATGACTCGAATGAGATGCAACTAAATTGTTGATATAGATCTTTGTTCTGCTTCACTAGATCCTTCCTGGTCAAATAAAACTTTGCTGCTCCTCAAGGATATCTAACCATCCTTCAAAGTTCGCTCACACTCACTTCTTTAATCAATACACTTGCATGCTCGCTCATTACACTTTAGAATTCTCAACTTGACCTTTCAGATTATCAAGTCAGCTAATTTATAAGTTACAATTATGAATAATCATTACCTTAGTTGGCTACAATCATTACATCAAATAATAAAACTTCATTTCTCAAAATAGAAAAATCCTTTATTGGCTGACCCTACTCGATAAACACTATTCTAGAAATGATTTCTAGTGTTAACCAACAGAAGCTTGGTTAACACTGCGAACCCTGCAAAATCCTTTGGAGATCGAGTGAACTCAATATACACTAGCTTTCCTTTGTTAACCATGTAAGCTCTATTAACACTAACTTCTGCCACAAAATCCTTTAACGCTCAAGTTAGCTCGGTAGAAACTATTTCCACAAAGTAATTTATAGGAATGCTTGGCAAACATTGAGAATTACTTTGCTGACCAATTGAACTCAGTAGACACTGACAAATAACTAATATGACATTTGTGTAACATCAAAGGAAACACACAATTGGATAATTGTATCCAACAACTACTATGAACAAAACCAAATAATCTATAGTACAAGTCTTTAAAGTTTACCATACTACTAAAGTCCATAAAAAACTATTGGCACAGTCAGGCCAACCCAAGTCTAAGTAATAGTTGGATACTAGCAAACCAAGTAACAACATAATAGCATAAAACAACTAGGATCCAATGATCCCTTAAAACTATAGACTTATTTCTCAATTTTTTCTTTTCCCTTCCCAACCAATAAAACCTAAGCCCAATCATCAACAAGGAACTTAAAGAGGAGCTTATGATCCTCCATGTCCATCCCTATTTCTTCTCTCTCCTATGCTAACAATTGGAGGGTGGTTGTTGCAGCATGAGTGACCTTTAGGGAAAATTTAGAGAAGGTGGAGAATCCTTCCTCAAAAATTTTAACCCTTTGATCCAATTGAGCAATCGCCTCCTTTTGCTCCTTGACCTTCTCTCTATTTTCAATTCTCGCCTTTTTAACTTCCTCTTTAGCTTTTTTCGCCTAGTTATCATCCTGCAATACCTTTAGGTTAGTAAAAACCTTGGATTTTTCCTTGACCAGGGAGGAAATGGTAATGGGGGAGGTATCCACTTTACTACTATCTTCACAGAAGGTAATGGGTTGCAGGGTGAAGCTAGCCAAAACATGGGTAGTCTCCATAGTGATGGCATTTTTAGGTGACATCTGAGTATTTCCTATAGACATCTGAGCATTATCAACAAAATTGTCAGCAAATTCTCACTTTTTCCTACCTCCTCTTTCCCCTTTTCTCTCTTGGAGTCAGAGTTATTCTCGTCCTCCCTCTCCCTTTCATTATTATCAGAGCTCTCCTCCTCCACCTCTTCAACCCTAAATCTATTAAATTTTTGCTTGTGTCTTGCCTGGGATTGGGCAAGTCTTCCTGACCTTCTCCTACCCTTTCTGCCTCCCTCATCCTCTGAGTCCTCCTCTTCCACCTCCACCAATTTTTCAACTTTAATCTTTTTACTATCCTTTTGTTCCACAACCACTTCAGCTTTCTTCTTTTTCTTATTTTCATGACTAGGGGAAGGCCTTGGGGTATGAATTTTGGTACTGATGTTGGTACTTGGGGGAGGGAACTCTAGCAGTGGCACTAGTTGTCAACCACCACCACCCTTGGGGGGAAAAGGGAAAGATGGAATTGGTATAGGCAAAAAATTAGGCCTTGGTGAATAATTGTGAAGTTATGCCCCTTGTTTGTCTTCTTCCTAACATCACTAACCATATCCTCCAAAGAATGTAGCAAAAAAAAAGGGATAGAAATAAAATCCCTAATTCTAAAATGATTCAAGAGGGGAAAGTGGTAATAGTAGTAAACACCAAACTTGCCATCCAATGTAAAGTATTTCATGAACACTAGGCAGATGTCATCCCACAGAGCTAGTAGCCTATCCCTCTTAAATCCTCCTCTATAGCACACTAGTTCTTTGTCATCCGTGAAAAAATTGCTCATGCTAGCCTCATCTGCCATTTTCATGACCTTTCTCCATTTTTTTCCTTTCATAGATAGCTCAGTGGCCATGGTAATTACTTCCTTATTTACTTGAAAAGTAATGCCATTTATGGTTACCTTGCAGTCATTCCACCCATTAACAAATTGGAGGGCACAATTCTTATCATACCCCGCCATTGCCTACATATAAGGTAGAAATCCCCCTTCCTTTAATAGGAACTAGGTAGCCATCCTTTCTTTGAAATTCTCAATTTTTGTGGGCTCCAGCCTATTCAAGCCTCCACCCATATCTTCCTTGCCTTCTTTTGATTCCCCCACCTTAGTGATGCACATCTAAACCTCCTTGTCTCCAATATCACTACTAACACTATTAGCCCTAGACCTCTCTACAAAGAGAGAAATACTTTTACAAGCTCATTTTCGAGACACTTCAAAATCCCATGTGAATTCATTATGAGAATCGTGAATGTTTAACATCATATTCGTTGCACTCCTAAAACCTCTGAAAATCTAAATAATGATATTATTTATACTTTCAAAGGGGAATTAATTTGAATTCTATAGTATGTTACCATAATGGCGAAATGACACTTTCATTAATTTGCATTCATTCATTTTTCCATTTTTACATCCATGTCTTCTCCTCATTTCCCTAAAACTTTTATTAAATTTAGCAAATTTCAACTTTCTAAGGAAGAAATTGCCAAATTTGGCCCCGAACTTAAATTTTGTAGTCATAATTAATTAATACTCCCACCTCTTTCCTTGTGAATCAAGGACATAATATCCTCATAGATTTTTCATATTTCTCCAACATGTGACTGTCATTAATTCAAAACCCATGGTAGCTGTTGCATCAGCCACCTTATTTCCTTCTCTGTAGCTATGTTGCAAGTGGACCTTCTCTATCCCTTTTAACATATGCCTAATGTTTTTGATGATAGTTCAAATATTCCATCCCAGTTGGAACACACCATTTACCATATCAATAATTAATTTGGAGTCCCCTTCTATAGTTATTTCCTTAACTTGCATTTCACTAATTAGCTGAAAACCCCAAAGTAGAGCCATAACTTCAGCCAAATTATTACTTCCACCCCCCACCTTCCCAGAGTAAACTAACAGTACATCACCATTTCCATTTCTCAACACTCCCACTGTCACTCCTATACCCCCTCTAATAGCACCATTGAATTTTAGTTTAAATTGTGTTAGGGTTGGTGCTTTCCATCTTGTTTGTTGTGTCTTTAACACTTTTGAGTTATCAAAAAGATAAAAATCCTCTTGAAAACCTCATTTTTTAGCAATCTAACCTTCTTGCCTACTTGGTTCTTCCTTCAGTAACTTACATTTGGCTACCCTTATATTTTCCTTCAATAATTTCTCCATGATTCTCATAACCACCTCCACAGGTTTTTCCACCTCTTGAAATATTTTGTTCTTTCTTTCTTTCCATATATTCCAACAAATATATAATGGAACAATTCTTCATAGAAAAACCAATTTTGGGTGGTAGAAGGGACAACACCAATTCTCCACAAAGTGACATAAGTTATCCTTTAGAACCCAATTCAGACCAAATTTCTCCCACACCATAGCCCAAGTCTTTAAGGCATACTAACTTTCAAGGAACAAGTGATAGATACTCTCCTCCTTTTCTTTATAGAGATAGCATAGGTTTGTGATAAAAACCCCTTCTTTTTAGATTGTCTAGAGTTAAAATTTTACCATGCTGAACAGTCCACCAAAAAAAAAAAAATTTAGGGAATAGATTATTGATCCAAAGTTTACTCCATAATAGTGGGTAGAAGTCCTTACTAAAAAGGTGTGTGTAAGCCGATTTGACTGTAAATTGGCCACTAGAAGTTAAGTCTCAAACTCTAGTATCCTCCTGGATTAGAATTGGGGGTCTTTGTGCTCCTAACAGCATTTCCAACTCCCTAAGAAGCTGAATATCCTCCTAGGAGTAAGTGTCTTTATTTAGTTTCTTCCACTTCCTCCCCTAGTCAATATAGTCCTCCACCTTCCTTCCCATGTCTTCCTTTAGTAACTCCATTAGTTTTTTGAATTTGATGTAGACTAGCAGTTTCCCCCCCATCTAATTATCCTCCTAGAATCTAATACTACACCCATTCCCCACAATCCACGTTGTCCCTTCCCTTAGTAAGCTTCTACTCTTAACAATATTCATCTAGATTTTGGAGCCTCCTTGGAGATCATTATTGAAGAGATTCCAAGTGAAAAGGGAATTTGACAAATATTTAGCTTTCATTATACTACCCTAGTCCATATTATCTTCTCCCAATCTCTAGCCTATCTTCGTAAGGAGGGCTTTATTCAGATCACTAAGTCTTCTTACTCCCAACCCCCCTTTCTCCTTTGGCTTACAAACCTCATCCTAGTTAACTAGGCTCAATTTTTTCTTCTTCTTCATCCTTGACCAGAGGTATTCTCTCAATTTTGTCTACCATATTTTGGTTAATTTTTAAAAGCAACAAGAAGTAAATTGGAATGCCCTATAGAGTAGCCAGGAGCAATTGTAATTTACCAGCATTGCTTAAAATTTTTCCTTTCCATCCCGTCAACTTCATTTGAATTATTTCCATTATTGTATTCTAGAAGTCATTAGTCACCTCCTTAGACTTGGTTAACAGTAGGCCAAGATAAGTATCTAGGAGGTTGGCAAACTGAAAACCTAAAATGTTTATTATCTTCCTTTGTAATGAGGCATTAGTATTAAAGAAATAGATCTTACTTTTATAGTAATTAACTTGCTGGTCTGAACTTTCTTCATAATTATGGAGAATAGTCTTCCAAGCTTCAACTTCCATAACTAAGGATTCTCCAAAAAGGAAAGTATCATCAACAAATTGCTATAGCACTTTAGTATCAGTAGTGGTAGCAGGCTTAATCCCTTTAACACATCCTGTATTAAAAAATTTAGAGAAAGACCTCCCCAAGACCTTAGCAACCATAATAAAAAGGTAGGGTGATAGTGGGTCATCTTGTCTTAGTCCTTTCTCTACTCCAAAATTTCCCGAGGTAGAGCCACTTAAAAGAATAGAAAACTAAACTGAGCCTACCATCATCTTGATTATATTTATGACTTTGTCATTGAAACCAACTCTTTCGAGCACATCATAGAGGAAGTCCCACTTCACCTTATCATAAGCCTTGGAGATATCCAACTTGAAGGCCATTCCAGGTCTTGTATTTTTTTCCATTGAATGAATAATCTCATGTGTGGTTATTGTTGCATCAAGGATTTGTCTTCCCAGAACAAATCCCTTTTATGGAGCGCCAATAATTTTCTCCAAAAATGGCTTTATCCTATTGACTAAAACTTTAGCAAAGATCTTATAAACTATATTGCACAGACTTATAAGCCTAAAATCCATTAGGTTCATGGGTGTCAGAGTTTTGGGGACTAAAGTAATAAAAGTCTTATTAATATTTTTTAGCATCTTCCTAGTTTTAAAGAAATCTCTGGTAACCCAAACTATTTCACTTTTAACAATTTTCTAAAAGTGCTGGAAAAAAGCTAGAGGGAAACCGTCTAGACCTGGTGCCTTATATGCTTACATAGAAAACACAACACATTTCACTTCCTCCTCCATGATGTTTCCTAGAATGTGGTTGTTTTCCACTACACCCAGCACCTTTGGGATCATATTAATCAAACTTCTTCTAATAACCTAATTTCTTGCATTGTTATCCTTAATGTAAGCCTTACTAAAATATTCCACTGCATGTATTCCCATCTCCTCCTGGTCCTTATAAACCCTTCCTCCTCCTTCCAATTTGCTAATTGTGTTTCTTCTTTTATGATTGGAGGCTAACCTATGGAAGAAAGTAGTGTTTTTTTCACCCTTAGTTAACCATTGGACTCTTGATCTTTGTTTCCAAAAAAATTCCTACCTCAACATAATATCCTTCCATTTTTTTTTTCTATATTCCTCTTCTTCCTGAGTTGCACTTTCAAGATTATTTCCTTCAACAATTTCCCCTTGCAACTTTTTAAGTTTTTCCTCCACTTCTCCTTTGATTTTGAACAAGTCTCTAAAGGAACTCTTAGCCCAGCCCTTAACATTTCTTCTTATATTATCAAGCTTTTGGGTTAGTCTATAAATTGCAGTGCCATCTAACCTTATATTCCACCATTCTTGAATTCTATCTTTGAATTCTGGATGAGATTGCCACATTATTTCATGCCTGAAAGGTTTTGGTCCACCTTTTAAACCATCCTCCCACAAAAAGATTAAAGGGGAATGATCTGAAGCAATTCTAGTAAGGTTCTCCAACAGGGAATTGCCCAGTCGATTCCAGCTCCCTGTCACCATCAACCTATCCAGTCTAACCTAGATAAGATCACTCCCTTTTCTATTATTGGTCCAAGTAAATGGGTTCCCTCTCAATTCCAAATCAATAAAATCCATTCTACTCATAAAGTCATTAAGATCTTGCAGACTTTCAGGGTAGCCCCTATTTCCTCCTAATTTTTCTAAGTGATAAAGGGGGCTATTGAAATCTTCTATACACATTAATTGTTTTTTTTTCATATTTTATAGAATCCTTGCTAGCTTTTCATATGTTTCCTTTCTCTCTACTTTTCTATTAGAAGTATATATATTTATAAACCCCCAATGTTGAATTCTAGTTTGGAATTTTGTTGTTATGAAATTTCTATCCTTCCATACTTCAACCCCCATAATAGAGCACGGGTTCCACATGGAAAAAATGCTCCTTAAGGCTCCTTCAACATCCATATGCATGTAAGAAACACCTAACCAAACATGACTAGCAATTCTATCAAAATTAGCACTAGACATTTTAGTTTCTTGTATTAACACACAATCTACCTTTTCTTGAAATATGCATTGTTTTAGAGCATATTGCTTTTGGAGATTATTTAATCCCCTTAGATTCCAAGAGAGGAATTTCATTTCTTACCTCTAGTTATAGTCTCTAGTGTAAGTTTCTTACCACTACAGATATCCCTTGATGCTTGTTTGGTCTTGGCTACTCTGCTAGTCAGTCTTCCAGTTGTCCCACATACCTCTACATCTGGTCCCCCCCCCCCCACTTCTCTTCCTTTTCTAAACCTCCCATTCCCCATTACCCCTCTCCTATGGTGAAGTGGGACTTAGTTCTTTTTTAGCCTTTTTGATGCTTTCCATTACTTTAGCTACTATCTCCAGAGGAGAGGCTTTTATCATCCTTATGGGGGACTATCTCCAAAGGAGAGGCCATTAGTACTTAAAGGACCTCTCCTCCTTGTTTTAATAGAGAGTGAGGAAGAGGATGGTTTACCACTATTTCGCCTTCCTCCATCATTTCTCCTTCCTTAAGTTTCCCCACTAGTGAACTCAATAGTTCCTCTAGCTCATGTATAAAGGGATATTCATCCATTTTCTTCTTATCCTCAAAAGCTTCCCCCTCCCCCAGATCAATATTCCCCCTTGGTCCTTTTCCTAGGCTAGTCTGCACCAGGTTATCCTCCATTTTTTGTGCATCAACAGTCTCCTCCTCCAATCTTGTGGCTTTTGAGGGTTCCCCCACAACTTCCATTACAATTCTCAAGGAACATTCCTTTTTTTTATCCTTCTACACTTGGGCCTTACAGTCCATAATAAGGTGCCAAATTGACCACATTTTTGATAGAATAGTCCCACATTCTCATATTCAATGGGTTGAACTTTCTCTCCCCATTTGGTTTTGAGTGTGACCACAATTAGGAGGGCCCAATTCAAAGCCACATTCACACAAAATATGGGGTATACCAGTCATGATTTTTGCATAGTTACTTTGTCCATAATAACAAAGTGTCCAAAATAATTCTCCACCCACCTTAGGATCTTCTCATCCCAAAATTCCAAAGGTAGTCTAAATAGCCTTACCTAGACAGGAGCTAACTTATTTAGCTCTACACTAGCATCAAAGCTTAAGTGCCACCTTGTTAGGGGAAGACAGTGCTTCCCATAATACCAAGTTCCCAAGAGTATGAGGTTGATATCCTCCTCTAATGTGAATTTAAAATAGAAGAGGCCACTTGAGATTGTTGAAATATAGACACTACCCCTAATTTTCCATTTTTGACTCACCCATTTATGAACCATCTCGATTCTAGGTCTGAAGTCAACGAATCTGCCTACAACACAAAGTTTAAAGCTAAAGGTAACATTGTCCACCAAAGTATCAAGGAGGGAGATCACTGGCCCATCTATGCCATGAGCAATCTTGGGATCCTCCATTGAAACATTAGCCACTGAAGAACCCACTAGTGCATTCTTCCAATCTCTCAGGGTTCCATCTATTAACTTTTGACCACCTTGGAGTGAACAACCAATAGGTCCCCCACTACCCAAAACCACAGTGTCAAAAAAAGTCTTCCCAACTTCACCCATGGACCCACCTCCATCTGTCATGTCCTCCAAATCCTTGTGCAACACTAGCACCATTTGTAGATCCAAGTAAGGTGGAGGATCTAGAGGCCTAGGGACCACCATGAAAAAATTCAAAATTCAAATATGACCAATAACAGGTTGTAGACAAGATGGTTAAATTTGACCTTGTCAAAAAATTTAATCACCATGTCAATTTTGTCCTCATTAGAGGGATTTAGTACATTCCATTAGAATATCAGCTTGATTGAAGGATTTATAAATGACTATTAGGTCAATATTGATCAAAGGATTTCAATACTGATACAATGGTTAGAAAGTAACCGTAAGTTGATTTGATAAATACAACTCACTTTGCAAACATAGATCACAATGTAGCTAAAATGTTGATTCACTGACTGACCTCCATTATCATCAATGTCTTTGATTTTCTTTGCAATCCTTCTAGAGATCACACTTCACCTCTTCATAACTCTTCTTAGCCTCCTACTAGGTTCACTAGCCCATAGAATCAACACAAATCTACTCATCAACCTTAATTATGTCACCCTTATGCCTCCTTAAATAGGTAGTTCTAATCATTTTTGGCTTAAAACTCACTGTAGATCTTAGGGTTTGGTCAGATTCATCAAATTCTTCCACCTTTTCATTCTTCTTCTCCCTTTTAGATACTTCTCCAAATTTCTCTTTCAATCCATGCCTAGAAAATCTCAAACATGATTTCCCTTGAATTAAATGCTTCAAGTCATCTATCCTTAACCTCAACATATTTTACATATTCCAAGAATTTAATTATGTTGGCTGCAAATCAATATTTTCTTAGAAACTATCAAATGCTGACACTCAGCCAACACTATCTTATAACACTTGGTCATCACTGAATTACTCGATTGATACTAATTGTTTTGTTCAACATACTTTCTAATATTTGGCCAATACTGATACTTAGTCAACACTGTATTATGCTTGCCTTATACTATCACTTTGTCAATTCTAGCATCACTCAACATATACTTCTAGTTCCTTAATCTTCTTATCTTTTCCTTGGTCAAGCCTATGCATTTAGACTTTCTTTGATCATTCTTTCTAGGCCTCAATACAACTATCTTATCCACTTAGGTTATGATTAAACAATCACTTTATCTTATTAAGGTCCAACTAATTAAATGTTCATTCGTAGTTTCACATAACTCAACCTTTCCTCTAGGTCCTTTTGTTATCTCTTCTTCTGAAATCCTCATCATCAATCATCTTGATATGGCATTTCACTTTCAAAGAAACTTTCTTAACAATAAGGTTTGACATCAATGACAACATAACAATTGTTCCAATTGTAATTCCAAATATCCCCCTCTTTGGCATTGATTGAAAGATCACTAGTTACAATGCAATCTAAAACATGTATTGCTTTGAGAAGCTCCCATTGTGTTCAAAGTCATATCTTAATTAATATCCTTAGTTTCATTCTAATTCTCATCCCAATGTACAATAATCTCTCTTTTTAGTTTCATTTTGATTCTCATTTATGTAGCTCTAATATGAAACATAGACACCCTCTACCATATCAGATTGTGAAATTAATTAGCTCCCTCTTTGATATACAACTCTTGAACTTATGAGTTCCTCTATTGCTATAAACACCATTAACTGATTTGTTCTACCTCTTTCCAACACTCTTTGCACAATGTATGGCAATTTTATGACATCTCCATCTTTATGTCTTAGAATAGTAACTCAATGGTAACTCCATAACATCTCCCTCTTTTAAAACATTCCCAAAGGCACATCATCTTTCTCATACATCTTAATCACATAGATATCTTCATTTCAGTTTTATTTTCTTCATCTATCATGTTTCTTCACTACTTTAAGAATCTCATAAAGTGTGACTTTAGGCATCAACTTGTAAGATATTTTGATCAAAAAATTTGATGTAGACGTCCATCTTTTCTTAAATAGCCTCAGCTAGGGGAATCAACCCTAACTTACCTCTTAGATACTCATTGGTATCCTTAGGTAAAGCCTTATTGAAAATATCAGCTATTTGTTCCTAAGTGTTCACATATTCTAATCTTACTTCTTTATCTTGAACTATTTCCCTCAAGAAATGATACTTGATAGTGATATGCTTGGTATTTGTGTGTTTCACATGGTTCATTGATATATTTATAGCACTTGTGTTATCACAATAAATAACAATGGGATTAGTAATCTCTCCATTCATCCCTTTTAACAATTGCTTGATCCACACAATGTTAGAGTAATTCATTGATGCTGCTACATATTCAGCTTCTATTGTTGATTGTGAAATGCATCTATGCTTCTAGCTTATCCATGAAACCAATGTCTTTCCAAGACAAAAAGATCAACCACTTGTACTCTTTTTGTCATCAATATTTCTTGCCTAGTCAACATCTGTGTACACTTTTAGCTCAAACTTGTCATTCTTTTTTTAATATAGTCCATAATCCTCTATTGCTTTCAAATATCTTAGTATTCTTTTCACTTCCATCATGTGATTCTCCTTAGTACTTGTAGAAAATCTTTCAACAATCCCAACTACTAATGCAATATCTGATCTAGCATGAACAATATATTGTAGCTTCCCAATCATTGATCTATACAATGTTTGGCTCACATAAGTAGAATCATCATTCTTAGTGAGCTTATGTACAATAGCCATAGGTTTTTTGACTAGTCTTGAATCTTCCATCCTAAATTTTTTTTTAGTATCTCCTTCATGTACTTGGATTGGGTAATGTAGATACCTTTCTTCATCTAATATACTTGTAATTCAACAAAGAATTTGATCTCCCTAAAAATAGACATTTAAAATTCCTTATGCATCTCATTAGGAAATTATTTGCATAATGCATCTTGTCCTCTAAATATGACATCATCCACAAAAAATCTCAGCTAATAGTATCCCTTTACAACCTTCAGTTTTCAAGTATATATTGTTGTTGTCCTTGGTTCTTGCAAAACCAATCTTTTCCAAATAGTTGTGTAACCTTTCATACCATGTTGTAGGGGCTTTTTCAATCCATATAATGATTTATGAAGTATACATACCATGTTCTTCTTATCTAGATCAGAATACCCTTCTAGTTATTCAATCTAAACCTCTTCCTCCAATATTCCATTTAGAAATGTAGATTTGACATCCATTTAATAAACTTTAAATCATTTGTAAGTAGAATATGCAAGTAGATTTATAACTCCTTCCAATATTGCAATTGGGGAAATTATTTCCCCATAGTCAATGCCTTATTCTTGTGCATATCAAAGTCAAGCATACAATTTTCCACTTGAGGAGACATATCTTGCAAATCTAATCTCTGATTTGGGAATTCCTTATATCATTGGAAAGGTCTTTTAGAGCTCCCTCCAGTGATGCTAGTTGTTTTTTTTAATTCTCCTCTAGGCACATTTTATTTAGTCTTTTGCATTTTTGCATTCTAGTGGATATCTTGGTTATTTTAGGTCTAGAGATCAATTTTTTTTCTTCACATTATTTTCATGCATTGTACTATATGTTGTATCATCCTTATGTCTCTTCTAGTCTATTTAGACATCTTTGTATGCATTATTGATAACACACTGAGATAAAGTGACATATTCCATCTAGATTTTTGTTTAAATTTTTTTGCCTTTTTTTTGCCTTCTAATTTGAGTAGTGTCATCTAAGGACACTCATGCATATTATTGTATTCTTAGGATTCATTATATCTTATTCCTTATTGTACATGCACTACTCTAATTAAATTTCCATGGGAGGTTAATTTTTTTCCATTGTTTGCCATCTTCCTTTGTCCAATGAGTTGCTCTTTTGTGACATTAGTCTCATGCAATGTCTAAGATTGATCACCTCAATACAACATATGCATTCTTTTGTGCATCTTGATCATGGTTCCTTAGCATGTAGTTCTTTTGGCCCACTTTTCCAGTTGCCTATCATCTCACCCTTGTCTACATAAGGGGGGGTTCTTCTATTGTTTCTTGTGATTCCTTGGTTCGATGGAGTGAGCTATGTATTCATTTTTTGTTCCTATGTACTAGGCAGATGTAGTGGTTGGGTACCTATGCATTTCAGTTAGATGGATCATTTACCATATGGAGACTCTTCTTTTTGTTCCTACTTTGGTTGCAACCTTCCATGTTTGATTGATCATCTCTTTAGGCTTTGGTGTTTCATGTAATTTGTATCTTTGAGTTTAGTTGTTTTCCTTTGTGTGCCTCCTGATTTGAGTAGTGTCTTTAGAGAGCTCTTATACAAATTATAGTCTTCTCTACATATCCAGGTTCTATTTCAGTGGAGCTTCTTCAGATTGGCAACTACTTTTGATAGAACTTTGTAGCTTCTACATGCTCCAGTGGTGTTCTTCATGATCATGCTTTTTCCTATCTTCTAGGACATTACCTAGTTTGGAGGCTTCCTCAATCCTTCACTAGTCCTTCTGGAAGCTTTTGATAATTTTCATTGAGGGTGTATTTATCAAGGTGTAGGTTACACAAGAAAACTAGGGCTCTTTGTGACCCCCTATCTAGTTGACCTTCCCTAACATAGACATTGGAGACAATCCATTTTCATACTTTAGCCCTGCTCACACATTTTTCATGGCATGCATCTCAATGTCATGCTCTGTGGACCCTTTCTCCATCATCTAGCCTATGCCCTATGAGTAGATCTTTGACAGGCACCTTTGATCTTCAAACTCCTATACTTGCTCCAAATTTGATAGAAAATTGAGAGGCACACTCTTATTATTGGTTCTCCATGCATTCTTTTTCTGTGTTGCCATTGCATAGATTGAACCCCTATTTGGCAATGTTAAAGGTGTTTTTTCCTAAAAGTTTGTGGTTTACTAATTTTTAGGTATTTTTTCATTGTGATTTGGTGGTCTCTATGAAAAGTCAACAACATTTGGGGGAATGTGAAGTTTTATTTAGGGACCAAAATTAGTGGTTTGGTAGTTTTTGGGGTTTTGATGGGTGATTTTTGTCCCACAAAGTTTTTTTCCATGGGCGATGTTATAATATTCCAACAAAAATTTTCCACACATGCTTTTTGGTCACCAAATTTTTCTTCCAACATCAGTTCTTTGATCCAGCACTTGTTTCTAGTGACTAGATTTTTTTTCTTTGGCAGGGGTCATTTTTATGGCATTTTTTCCTCAAGATCCATTTGATCATAAAATTTATGCTTGTCACTTCCTAATGTCAACATTGCATCAGCACTCATGTCACCCCTTTAGGTCTTATTTGGACCTACCTTTGCATTTTTATTCATATCTCAAGCATATAGACTCTATTTTCCTCAAACAAGATATTGTCAGAAACTAGTTATGATCCCATCATAGTGGTATAAGTAGTTTCAAGTTTTGATGCTTTTTTGATAGATTTTTCTACTATCAAAGTTAGGGGTAAAATTTTGCACTCTAGGAGACATATATTACACATCCAATCTCTAATTTAGGAATTTTTTATATCTTTTGAAAGGCCTTTTAGAGTTCTTTCCAGTGATGCTAGTTGTTTTTTCAGATTCTACTCTAGGTACATTCTTTTCAGTCTTTTGCATTTTTGTATTCTGATGGATATCTTGGTTGTTTTAGGTCTGGGGATTGATTTTTTTGCTTCAGATGATTCATCATGGGTTGTACTATATATGTTGTACCTACCTTATGGCTCTTCTAGTCTATTTAGACATCTTTGTATGCATTCTTGCAAATGCACTTAGATAAAGTTCCATATTCCATCTATATATTTTTTCAATTGTTTTCCCTTCTTTTTTCCTTCTAATTTAAGCAATGGCATCTAAGGACACTCATGAAAAATATTGTGTTCTTAGGATTCATCATATCTTGTGCCTTACTGTACATTCACTACTTTGATTAATGTGCCATGGGGGATTGATGTTTTGCCTTTTTTTGTCATCTTCCTTTGTCTAGTGAGTTTCCCTTCTATGATATCAGCCTTATGGAGTATCTAAGATTGATCACCTCAATACATAGATATATATTCCTGTGTGCATCTTGATCGTGGTTCCTTGACATGGAGTTCTTTTGGACCACTTTTCCAATTGCATGTCACCTCACCATTGTCTGCATTGGGGGCTTGGAGGAGGGGGGGGGGGGGGGGGGGTGGGGTTATTTTATTATTTCTCATGCTTTTTTGGTTTGATGGAGTGAGCTATGTATTCAGGTTTTATTCATATGTGCTAGGCAGATGTAGTGGCTAGGTACCTGTGCATTTTGGTGAGATGGATCATTTACCATATAGACAGTCTGCTTTCATTCCTACTTTGGTTGCAACCTTCCATCTTCAATTGATTAGCTCTTTAGGCTTTGGAGTTTCATGCCATCTGTATCTTTGAGTTTAGTTATTTTCCTTTGCATGCCTCTTGATTCAAGTAGTGTCTTTTGAGACAATTCATGTAGATTATAGTATTCTCTACCTGGTCAGCTTCTATTTCATTGGAGGTTCTTCAAATTAGCAGTTACATTTGACAGAGCTTTGCAACTTCTACATGCTTCAGTGGTGTTCTTCATCATCATATTTTGTTCCTATCTTCTGGGGCATTCCCTATTTTGGAGGCTTCTTTAGTCCTTCACTAGTTCTTTTCAACATTATTTCCATCTCTTTTTGGGGTAGGTTTTTTCCCATGTGGTTTTCTCTATTTCTCCTCTTTTTTAGAGATTTGGTTGTGCTTGTGCACCTCATCAGGCTTTGTTTTTGGGACCCAAATTTACTTCTAGTGGTAGTTTCTAGGTCTTTAGCTACTACATAAGTTTATCTTAAGGGCATGTTAGATTAATAAAGTATTTAACTATTAATTAAATTATATTGGTTTAATTATTCAATCACTTATGATCTCTAGTTTACTTAAGCTAAACTTTGGGCATATAATAATTAATTCTTTTATTGATTATTATCATGCAACCTAGGTTAGTTACCTATTAGGGTTTTGATCTCCTTTTATAAGGATTGATCTCTTTGTAATTCATTCACTTTTGATAATAGTAATTTGATGCAGAGAGCACAACTTTATGGGCCTTCCAAAAAAATTTAAAGTTATAGAACCAACTCTATTCCAACACTCCTTAATCCTTACTATGTCCACAGACCTAATATGGCTAATTAGGCTTGGATTACAAAGAAAGTACCAAGAAATGGGTGCATAGAATCAATAAAAACCTTCAAATATATTATTCTACTCAATTCTTAGGTATGGATTCACATTTATAATCTTTTCCAACCAAACAAATGAATGGAAGAATGTTGCAACTTTAAAGAACAATTTCTCAATGAGGGAAGAATTTAAAACCCTTGATCAATCACTTATACCTTTAAAAAATGAAATAGTTAAACCAATTCCTTTTGTATTATTCAAGAAAATTTAATTATCCACATTTTTCCCAAGTTGTAACCAAATCCAAGCAAGGAAATAAAATTTATTACAATTTCCTCAAAATTGATCATATTATGATAGAATCTGACCAGTCTTCACCAAAATGACCATAACTTCTTCCAAACATACTTAAAATCATCCAAACTGAAACTAAATCAATTATAACTCATATAAATTTCTAAAAATATAAGTTTCAGGTCTTTATCATTAACAATGATTTCTCATCAACCAAAACATTAGAGAATTGCAGGAAAAAATAACCAGAAAACTAAAATATACAACATCAAAATAAGTTTTCTTCCATTCCAAGCCCTTCTTCCAACTTCTCCAAATTCCCATTTCATAATTTTGGAGTCCAAATATATATTATTTGGAATCAAATTAAACTCTCCAAACAACCTATAACTACCCATTAACATCTTTAAACCAACTTTTAAAAAGTTGTCACCAAGTTGTAAAAGTTGTTATTACAATTTTGACAATTTTTTAACAAATTTTACAATTATAATATATATATATATATATATATATATAAGACTCCAATTAAACTATTTACACTCTATTTTGATACATTTGCATGGTTTTATCACACTTGACATTTTTCAAGACCTTGTAAGTAATTATGCTTTTAATGGATTTTATATCCTTAAAAAATAATTTGAATGAACTGCAAATGGCTTCTAGGTTCTTACATAACTTTGAAGCCATATTAAAGACAATGTAAAATATGAATTTATCCATGAGAAATCCAATGAAAATGTGCTCTTGCACCACAATCTCTCTTTTGTCTCATCAAGAATGTCTTAACTATGGATCTAGAAAATCCAATCTCCATAGCTTTTTCTTCTCTCTTTTTGTGAAAAGTGTTTACATGAAGATAATTCTTGGGAGATGTGGAGTTGATATTTCATCAACTTCAAAATTTTATTAGAGCTCTCGATCTTCATGCCCATGTTTTGCCTATGAGAGATTTGGCATTGGTTTTCAAAATTGTGGCTTTCAAAGGATTTTTGTGTTAGATACGGGGGGGATGGCTATTTTTGTATCATTTTGAACCCAAAAAAACATCACCACTAAGCTTAGAATGCTCAAAAACCCCTATTTCCATATAAAATACATCCAATTTGGACACTATTGAAATTTGAGTGAAATTTTTTCTAGACTAAGGTCATTCAACCTTGGACTCGAAAGCCGAGCTGCAAAATTTTTTATTTTATTTATCAAAGATTCTAATTGAAATTTGTATTGTTACAAAGTGCATGCAATAAATAATACATATTTAAAAAATGTGGTAACTAATTTTATTTGTCTCCAAGTCCTTCCTTTAGAAGGATATACTGTGTCTTGGTTTTTAGAGTACCTTTATCTTTGACTAGTCAACACATATTATATTTTGGAAAATGCACTTTGAGGTATTTCACATTCATGTTCTTTGAAGATGCACCTCATGCCTATGTGGCATTCTTAAAGTACCCGACAGTCCGCATGGAGACCCCACATCAATCAGTAAATTAGGATTTTCATTAGGGGTGTGTTTATCAAGGTATGAGTTGCACTAGAAACTCAACCTCTTCATGACCCCCTATCTAGCTAACCTTCCTTGATGTGAATGTTGGAGGCACTATGTTTTCTTACTTTATCCCTACTCACGCATTTTTCTTAGTATCCATCTTAGTATCATGCTTTCTGGATCCCTTCTCCATCAACTAGCATGTGTTTTGGTGAGTGCATCTTTGATAGGTACTTTTGACCTTGGAACTCCCATACCTCTTCCAAATTTGATAGAAAAATTAGAGGCACACTCTCATTATTTGTTCTCCATGTGTTTTTTGTGTGTATTGCCATTGTGTTGATTGAACCCTTGTTTGGCAATGATAAAGGCATTTTTCCCTAAAAGTGGGCAATTTGTTGATTTTTATGCATTTTTTCACCATGATTTGGTGGTCCCTATGACAAGTTAGTGACATTTGGAGGAATGCAACATTTTCTTTGGGAAGCAAAATCAATGGTTTGGTAGTTTTTGGGGTTTCAATGGGTGATTTTTTCCCCATAAAGTTTTTTTTTCCATGTGTGATGTTAGAATATTCTAGCATACTTTTTCCACAAATGCTTTTTGGCCACCAAATTTTTCTTCTGGCACTAGCTCTTTGATTTGATAGTTGTTTATGGCAATCAGATTTTTTTTTTTTGGTAGGAGTCATTTTTATGGCATATTTTTCCCTCAAGAGTTGTTTGACCATCAACTTTATGCTCATCATTTACTGCTGTCAGCATTGCATCAACACTCATGTCACCCCTTCAGGTCTTGTTTGGACCTACCATCTCATTTTTGTTGATATATTGGGCATACAAACTTTGTTTTCTTCAAACAAGATATCACCAGAAAGATGATTCCAGGCCCATCATAGTGGTATAGGTATGTTTAAGTTTTGATGTCATTTATGGAATTTTCTACTATCAAAGTTAGGAGTACATTTTTGTACTCCAGGAGACATATCTTGCACATCCAATCTTTAGTTTGGGAATTTTTTATATCATTAGAAAGATCTTTTAGAGTTCTTTTCAGTGATACTAGTTTTTTTTAAAAATTATCCTTTAGGCACATTCTATTTAGTCTTTTGCATTTTTGCATTCTAGTGGATATCTTGGTTAGTTCAGGTATAGGGATCAATTTTGTTGCTTTCAATAATTTTTCATGGGTTGTGCTATATGTTGTATCAACCTTATGTCTCTTCTGGTCTCTTTCGACATCTTTGTATGGATTCTTGCAAACACATTATGATAAAATGCTATATTCCATCTGTATTTTCATTTCAATTATTTTGCCTTGTTTTTGCCTTCTGATTGAAGCAATATCATTTGAGGAAACTCATGTAGATTATTGTATTCATCAGATTTATTATATCTTGTTTCCTATTGTACATGCACTACTCTGATTAAAGTGCTATGGGGGATTGATGTTTGTCCATTGTTTTGCCATTTTTTACCATACCTTGCTAAGACAATTATGGCTGCCCCCTGGGCTATAGTGATCAGTCTACTAGTGTTTATAGTGTATCATCCAATTCCATTTGGTTCAAGAAAAAACTTTCCTAAATTTTTAGGTGATGGAAGAGTCACCGCTGATGAACATATCAAAGCCTTTTTTGTAGCAACTCATATCTTGGGAGTGGCACATGAAGATGTAGTCATAAGATTGTTTGTATAAACTCTAATAGAGAATGTAGTAGATTTTTTTTATCATATAGCTAGTGCCTCAATCATAGACTAGGATATGATGAGGATGGTGTTCGAAACTAGATTCAAAACTATACAAGACAAGCGCATCCTGCTAACACAATTGACATCTGTAAAGAAGTAACATGCTATAAGTATGAGGGATTTTGTTGCTAATTTCAATAAGATCAATAGTAAAATCTATACTGATAATAGACCTACTATGGGTAATTTGAAAAAAAAATTCATAAGCTTGATGCTACCAGATATCAACTATGACTTAATGAGATTTCATCCGACAAACTTGGTGGATGCCCAAAATAAGGCAGTTGAACTAGAGGATGGCTCAATCTTCACCAAAAAATTGAAATGAGAGCTCCACACCAAAGGGAGTTCCAGTACTACTACTTCATTAGAGGAGATGTTGTAAAAATTGTTAAATGAACTTGCTACTATGAAGAGGCAACTTCCTAGATTCAACAATTCTTACCAATGGAATTACCAAAGTCAGTTGGGAAGGAATACCAATGGAAAATTTATGCAACTTACCAGTCCACCGCAGTGTTTGGCTATAGAAGCTACTTAAAAAATGATCATGATAACGGAAGTTGTCCTAAAATGACTTGTATGATGCAATTGTTATCTACTAACAAGTTCAATGTCGCAACTTCTAGTTCTGAGTTACATTTGTACTCAAATGGTGACTCTGGAAATTTATTTTTAGAGTATGAGTCAAACTAAAAAAGACAAGGAAAATGTTACTCACCAATTGATGGAGCCTCATACATAGTACTGACCAAGAGCCAAAATCACAAAAATCAATCTTCTAGTCATAGCCTAGGAAGTGACAGTGTCTCTCCTTTAGGTACTAGTCAAATTGATCAAGGATCCATGACCTCTCAATCAGGTAAGGACAAAAACCCTTTTGATTTCATCCAATTTTTTAAAACTCTAGGATTCAAACTTCCCCAATAGAATATTTGAAATCTCATCCTTCTAAGTTAAAAGGATTGGTAGATCATTGCATAGAAGATATTTTGACCTTGAACCACAATGTTACCACTGAAAAAGAAGATGAGTCATTATTATCTAACCCTTTTTGTCAAGAAGAGTCCATAGTCCTAGCAAATTTCCCTATAAAAAATCCTAATCCATTCTACATATCATTATACATTAATGGGTACAAGCTAAGCAATTGTATAACTGATTCGAGTACCTCAGACAATGTGATGCCTTATCCTATAGCTAAATCTCTAGGCCCCACTCTTACTAAGGTGCATGGAAGATGTTATTCCATGGATGAAAAATAGGCTCCCCTACTTGGGTAAATCAAGGATGCTCCAATAGTAGTAGCCTCCCATCCAGAAAAGAAATTGTTATTGACCATCCTAGTGTAAATATTCCAGCCAGCTATAGATTGCTTCTAAGAAGAATTTTCTACAAAGAGCTAGGAGGAGAAATAATACTGGATTGCTCTCAGGTGGTCATACCCATAGGAAGCAAGAAAGTAAAGTTATAACCTAAGGAGAAAGTCAAATTTATAGTTCTGAAGTCAGATAATCCAAAAGCTCAAATTATCTGCCAAGAATTGGAATTTGGTAACTATATGCTTTTCATTGAAGATGTCTCAAGTGACCAAAAAATTGAAGAGCAAGAAGATCAAATTCTTATTGAAGAGGAATAATCATCATTAGTATGGACACTAGAATTTGATGGAAGTTTTTACTCATCTGGTTCTGGTGCAGGGGTGGTATTGATCTTTCCTAAAGGAGAACCTAAACCCATGGTATTCAAGTTAGAATTTGGGAACATGAACAACATAGCAGAATATGAGGCCCTATTACTTGGGATAATAGTTGCGAAGGAAAAAGGTATAAAAATACTAAAATCTTGAGATGATGCAGAGCTTGTTGTTCGAGAAATCAAGGGTCGATACTCTATGAAGAATCATAAATTGAAAAATTAAAGAAATAGGGTCTGGGATGAAATCAAAGCACTCAATGCATTCTCAATTGAACCAGTCCCAAGGAAGATGAACTCTAAGGTGGATTCACTGGCCATTTCTACCTCCCCATTGCCTCCTCATCCAAAATTCAAGAAAAAAAATTTATGAAGTAGAAATTGTGTACAAACCTTCCATCCCTAATAATGTTGAAGCCTAGAAGGTTTTTGAAGACGAAAAAAGTCTACAGTTATTTTTAGAAGATGCTAGAACTATCCAAGAAAGTCGTCCTAATGAAACCAACCAAGAAGATCCTCACAAAAAAGAAAAAAAGAGGAGGGGATTAATGTAATACAATGACAAGGTAATATCATTCCCCCATGAAAGGCTATTTAATAGGCATGATACTTACATTAAAGAAAAAATGATGGGGGTAAGTGCACCAAGTTGTGGTGCCAAAAGTGGGGTATAAGTGGCCACATTTTTTTTGAAATCAAAACTTCCTAAACTTTGACAAGAATTTGAAGATAGTTAAACTCAAAATTTTAAGATATGACAAAAAAAAAAAAAGTAGTAGTCCTTTGAATCTAGTTTCTAAACTACTAATTTTTTTTTTTTAATGGATTAGTTTTAGGTCCTCAAAAAAGGTGGCCACAGAAAGTGGTACTATTTATTTAGAAAAAAATATGATACAATGCAAACTGTGGCCCCCCTAAAATTTTAACTTTTTCTTTAAAATTCTTTAATCACTCTGGTTAAAAGTTACCTAACACAATGTAGTTTATCCTAGATTTTTTGGGCAATTTTATAATGTGTATTTTTTTTAATGATTTTTTTAATTGGACACATCCCAAAAATGTGAAATATCTATGTACTCCCCCTAGAAATTGAAAACTAATCTAAAATTCAAAACTTCTTTTTTTCAATGTGTGTAGAATGGAGTCTAGTTTCTAAAAAACTAAGTTGTTGGGAAATTCGATGAACAAGCTAAAATCTACAACCCAAGTAGTACATGTTGGTTTTTGATAGAAAATGGACATACAGTCAAAAGAAATTATAGCTGAATGGCTTGAAATAGTTCAAATAAAAAATAAATTATATGGTTATATAACTAACATTGAGACCTATAATATCATGTAACCTTATTTTATCGATGCTCAACCATGAGGAAACTTGGAGAGCACACAAGAAAAATCAATCATTTTTTGTATGTTTGTAGCAAAACACATCTCAAACTAGTTTAGAGACTCCAACCTTTGGGTTGGATCCCCAAGGCAAAACCAAGTCTTAGGCTTGGTAGAATCCAAAACTTTAAATAGTGTGTGTGCTCAATAGAATGCACACACTATTTAAAGTATTTTTAAATTTAGGTTTTCATAGCATGTATGAAATGTAGTGTGCACGTACTCTTAAATCCTAAATTTCAATAAAGAGGGAAGGAGAGAGGGAGAGAGGGTAGAGAATGAGAGAGATTAGAAGATGGGGAGAGAGTATGAGGTGGGATAGGGGGCAAGAGAGAGTAGGGGATTAGAGAAGGTGGGATAGGGGGAGAGAGAGAGTAGGGGATTAGAGAAGGTGAGATAGGGACAGAGGGACAGAGAGAGAGAGAGACTAGGGGATGGGAGTCTGTGTGTGTGTGTGTGTGTGTGTGTGTGTGTGTGTGTGTGTGTGTGTGTGTGTGTGTGTGTGTGTGTGTGTGAGAGAGAGAGAGAAGTGGGGATGGTTTTGTGTGTTGGAGAGGGAGATGGAGAGAGAGAGAGAGAGAGAGAGAGAGTAGAGAGGGAGAGGGAGAGGGAGAGGGAGAGAGAGTGAGAGAGGGTAGGGGGTGGGAGAGAGAGATAGAGAGAGTAGGGGATGGGGGTGAGAGGGAGAGAAAGAGTAGGGGATGGGAGAGAGAGAGAGAGAGAGAGAGAGAGAGAGAGAGAGAGAGAGAGAGGATGGGAGAGAGAGTAGGGGATGGGATAGAGAGTGTGTGAGAGAGAGAGAGAGAGAGTAAGGGGTGGGAGAATGAGAAAGAGAGTAGGGGATGGGAGAGAGAAAGTAAGAAAGACTAGGTGGTGGGAGAGGGATTGGGAAAGGGGGAGAGAGAGAGAGAGAGAGAGAGAGAGAGAGAGAGAATGGGAGAGAGAGAGTAGGGGATGGGAGAGAGCAAGAGAGAGAGAGTAAGGGATGTGGGAGAGAGAGAGAGTAAGGATGGGAGAGAATGAGAGAGTAGGGGTAGGAGAATGAGAGAGAGAGAGAGTAGGGGATGGGAGAGAGAGAGAGTGAGAGAGAGAGAGAGAATAGGTGGTGGGAGAGGGAGAGTGAGAGAGATAGAGAGAGGGGGGATGGGAGTGTGTGTGAGAGAGAGTAGGGGATGGTAGAGAGAGATGGTGAGAGAGAGTAGAGAGAGTAGGGGATGGGAGTGTGTGAGAGAGAGGAGTGAGAGAGAGATTAGGGAGAGAGGAAGAGAGAGTAGGGGTGGGAGAGAGAGGTAGAGAGAGAGTGATGGGAGTGTGAGAGAGAGTAGGGGATAGGGGAGAGAGAGAGAGAGACTAAGTGATGGGAGAGGGACTGGGAGTGGGAGAGTGAGAGAGAGAGGGGATGGGAGAGAGAGAGTAGGGGATGGGAGAGAGGGTGAGAGAGAGAGTATGAGGTGGGAGAGAGTAGGGGATGGGAGAGATAGAGTGAGAGAGAGAGTAGGTGGTGGGAGAGGGAGTGGCAAAGGGAGAGTAAGAGAGAGAGGGGGGATGTGAGTGTGTGTGTGTGTGTGGGAGAGGGAGAGGGGGGTATGGGAGTGTGTGTGTGTGTGTGAGAGAGAGAGAGAGAGTAGGGGATGGGAGAGGAGAGAATGATTGTGAGAGAGAGAGAGTAGGGGATGAGAGAGAGAGAGAGAGAGAGAGAGAGAGAGAGAGAGTGTGTGTGTGTGTGTGTGTGTGTGAGAGAGAGAGAGAGAGAGAGATTAGGTGGTGACAGAGGGAGTGGGAGAGGGAGAGGGAGAGCAAGAGAGAGGGGGGATAGGAGTGTGTGTGTGTGTGTGTGTGTGTGTGTGTGTGTGTGTGTGAGAGAGAGAGAGAGAGAGAGAGAGTAGGGGATGGGGGAGAGAGTAGGGGTGGGAGAATGAGAGAGACCAGGAGAGAGACTAGGGGATGGGAGAGAGAGAGTGATAGAGAAAGAATAGGTGGTGAGAGAGGGAGTGGGAGAGGGAAAACAAGAGAGAGGGGGGATGGGAGTCTGTGAGAGAGAGAGAGTAGGGGATAGGAAAGGAGAGAGAGTGAGAGAGAGTAGCCCAAGAGAGAGAGTGGCATGGGAGAGAGAGTGAGAGAGAGCAAGTGGTGGGAGAGGGAGTGGGAGAGGGAGAGAAAGAGAAAGAAAGAGAGGGGGGATGGGAGTGTGTGAGAGAGAGAGTAGGGAATGGGAGAGGAGAGAGAGTGAGAGAGAGTAGCCTGAGAGAGATAGAGAGTAGGGGATGGGAGAGAGAGTGAGAGAGAGTATGCAATGGAAGAGGGAGTAGGAGATGGAGAGCAAGAGAGAGAGAGGGGGGATGGGAGTGTGTGTGAGAGAGAGAGAGAATAGGGGATGGGAGAGGGGAGAGAGAGAGAGAGTGTGTGTGTGTGTAGGGGATGTGAGTGTGTGTGTGTGTGTGTGTGTGTAGGGGATGTGATTGTGTGTGTGTGTGTGTGTGTGTGTGTGTGTGTGTGAGAGAGAGAGAGAGAGAGAGAAAGTAGGGGATGAGAGAGAGTGTGTACGAGTGAGAGAGAGAAGGAGGTGGGAGAGAGAGAATGGGATGGGAGTGTGTGTGTGTGTGTGTGAGAGAGAGAGAGAGAGAGAGTAGGGGCTAGGAAAGAAAGAGTAGGGGGTGGGAGAGGGAGAGGGAGAGAGTAGGGGATGGGAGAGGGTGGGATATGGAGAGATAGATTTTTCACATAGTGCATATGCACTATAGTGCATATAGACTTTAGAGGGCATACACACTATATTGTGTACATACTATATGAAAACACCAAAAAATGGTTATAATGAAAATTTGGGTACCTATTGATCCATATTCTATTTTTTGTCTATTGTGTGTTCTATTGTTCTGATAGAAAACACCATATTGAATCATTGGATACACTATTTGAAGGCTTTTTGAACATTCTTTCATTCTATTTGAAGCTAGAAAACACCAAATTCAATCATTGGATACACTATTTGAAGGATTTTTTGAATATTCTTTCTATAGAAAAGGTTAGTGTAGTCCTTTTCAAATATTCTTTGTTACTATATAGAGACAAAATTAATTATAATTTGACATTTTTTTTTAAATATAGTGAATTCATTGAAATTTGTATGTTTGAATGAATTGTTATTTGGAAATGGTTAGAAATTTGACAAGTTATTTAATATATATTGTGTATTCATTGAAATAATTCTAATTTGTATATGTATTTGAATGATTTGTAATTTACAAATTGTAAGTAATTCAGATGTTAGAATGATTTGACATATAGAAATCATCATTATGCCAAGGAAGAAACCAAAAACTCGAACAGTGGAATAGAGGGAGAGAGATTTGGCAATTAAAAGAGATAAAATGAAACTACTATGTGAACAAAGAAAATTTCAAAGCAATAATGAAGAATTGTCTTTCCAAGAGGCACAAGAACCACTGATACAAAGAAACAAAGAGGAAGAATTGGAAAGACAAAGATAATGAATGAGACTGTTATGCTCAAGAAGACAATTGAATTGTGAAGCTACACCATCTTCCAATGTTGGAGTCATATCATCATCTCATGTTGAAGAGATACTAATTTTTACATTTGATGATGTACATGCTCCATCATGTCATGTTGAAGGCACAACATCAATATATCAAATAGGTGATATTCCATCTTTTGTATCTTATTGCCAAGGCACATCATCTTCAATTTAAGGTATGCAAACCACTCAACCTTATGTTGATGTTCAAAATGTTGAGGGAATGGAAGAGATTATAAGACCTTCTATAATTCATTTGAGAAGATCAAAATATTTGATTGATATTGATACTAACATTTTGAAATCAATGCCTGACAAGATTAGCAAGCATACTTGTCAAAAAAAAGTTAATTGTATGTGGAGATTATTTTTTGAATAATTAAATATTAGAAGTCAATGCCAATTATTTGTTGAAATTATGAGAAATTTGAAATTTAGGCCTATTGTGAAGATGCTTGGGCTATGAACAATTGATGATTCAAATGAATAAAGCATTGTAAAGAATCTAAGGAGTGCTTATGACAAAGTGGGTTCTAAGTCATGCACCAAAGATAGTAACACCACAAGATGAGTACTTACATTGACAATAGTAAGTACCCAAATGAAGAAAGCTCAACTCATGAGAAAGACAAGAAAAATATTGAAAATTGGTAGAGTTACTCTAAGAACAACCATACTAAGGTGTGAGAGATTGGAAGATCCAACAAAAAATGAGTTATGGACATTTAGCGATAGACGACTGCCAAAGGATAAATAAATTAGTGAAGCTTTGAAATCATTGGTTGAATATTTTTGGAAAAATAACACATGTGATTCCCCTAATCAAAGATATGTTGTAAGAAGGAGGATTGGTAGCCAAAATCAAGACCCACATGTAAAACATTTTTTGGACTCAACTCAGACACAATTTTTTCCAAAATTTATTGGTATGTATCCTCAAATTTGAATAAGCCAGAGATTTTAGACACAATTTTTTCCAAAATTTATTGGTATGTATCCTCAAATTTGAATAAGCCAGAGATTTTTTGAGATGGGTAAACCTTTTTATGCGATGATAGATCACATGTGCACAACTTGTTGTTGTACGATACATATTGAATTTTCTAACCATTTTCATATTTTTAGGCATGTATGTGTATTTTTGCATTCTAAGTTTGTTGTGTAAGATTGTGACATGAATGAGCCACCTCGAATTCATATCCAACATTTTATGTGAAATAAGAGACAACCAAAATTTTTATAAGACATCATGCTTGGATGGTACATCCTTATTTTGTGGTTCATTGCAACTTTTATCAACTTGTGAACATATGGATAGTACACATGCAATTGGAAATGAAATAGTAAATTACAGAAAATATAAGACAGTGACATATGCTCTAAAAGATGGAAAACAGGGTAAAAGATGTGATTTAGTTACTAAAAAGATTCCAGTGTACGAGTTCATGAACATTTTCCATGAAAAGATTATTTACGAGTATGCAAGGCATACACATAGAGCTTGATGGCAAGATTTGCAATTCGAGTTGTGCAAGGATATGTTTCCACTAGGTACCATTGTTTCGGTTGTAGACTTCATAGAGAACTACACACTACAACCAAAAAATGAGGTGCAAGAAAAGTATATACTTCTCAACAAGTTTGCATATTTGTTCACATAACATTCATGCATTCACCAACAAGTACAGAGGATGACAAGCAGATTTTGAGGGAGTACCATTTTTACATCAATGATGATCAATCACATTATACAAAGTTTGTACATGGTTGTTTTCAACTATTTTATGGAGATTTAGCTAAAAGGGGCATACCATATCATCATCACATTATTTGGTTATAAAATTGTGCATCTCAATTCAAGAATGTATGAATGTTCTATTGGTTGAGCAGGATGCACAGGTTGTCTAGAATTCAATATATGTGGAATTTCATAGAGGTTGGTTATGGAAAGGGAGAGCATGATGATGTAGGTGCATGCATCAAAAGAGCCTTAGCTTGTGAAGAACTAAAGTAAAAAGATGGAGCAATATTGATCGATGAAAAATCCATCATCTAGTGATGTAACGCTACAATGGGTCCAGGTAAAGAAGGTGATTCTACGGTTTGTAGATTTTTTTGGTTGATAGATAATACTAACATTGCACCATATGAGGATTGTTGCACTCTAAAAGGATTGAGTGAGTGGCACTCTTTTAGAAGCTCTAATGTAGGTTCATGGAGTATCCACACATGAAAAATGGCATGCTATTGTCCATCATGTGCAAAGAAAAATTGGGATGAGTGTGAGTCAACTGAATGGGTGGACAAATGGAATATACGAGTTTTGGACCCAATTGACACCTATCATCCCCCACAAGCACTAGAAATGGTAGAGATGGATTCATTTATTGACTTTGATTGTTTGTCTAATCTAGTGCAACCTGGTAATAAATGTATGTATGTATGTATATCTATCTTTGTAATTCCAATATGTAACTTTATAACTTTTACCTAAGTATTTTCTGAATTAATGACCACATTTTGTACATTTATCACTACAGGCCATATTTTTTTTGTTATTGCACCTAAAGATAATGAAGAAGGGATAAATTATTATTTATGTCATTATGTCCAAGCCAATAAAATTTTGGATCACTTGGTTATAGATTGTGAAGGTTTAGAGTACCATATCAGTACAGTGGTTATAACCAGCACATAGCTTAGACAATATTCTTAGAAGAACCCTAACTTGTGGTTATTTGAGGATTTGCAAAGAGAGAGGAAGATTCTTCAATATTCAAACCTTGTTGTTGCATCAAATGTCCACTTGATAAAATATGGTGGAAACCACATAATAAGACTCTTTGAAAATTTTGTGAGTTAGACCACGAGGCAATACTTAAGACATTAAAATGTAGAGCAGATCTAGTTGGTTCATTAGATTGAATAAGGAGAGAGGGGGAGAGAGAGAGAGAGTAGGGGATGTATGGAATAGATGCTACTCTTAACGAGATGCCAAAGAGACAAAACCCTCAAATAAGTAACAAATAATCATCTGAGAATCTGAAGCAAGTGCATCCAATAGGCCAATTGCCAAATCTCTCTCACTGTTCATCATGGGATTGAACTATCTATTATGTTAGCTCTAGGTGGCCAGGTAAACCCTAGCCCCAAGCTCCTCCTATCTTGTTGAGCACTCGAACATTCTTGAGCATGTCAAACCAAATTGACTCCAAGACTCACTAAATGCCATAGGGAAGCAATCTTTGATGGGGCATATCTCAGAACTTGTGTGAGGTGTGTATGTGATTCTAGGAGCTACAAGACTATGTTTTGGATACCTAAAATAACCTCTTTCTTTTTAGAGGTCTGATTCCATTTATATTTTGTGGCCTCATCTTGAGTGATGTTGAAACTTGCAGTGTTGGCCAACACAAAGTTGTCAACTGTTGAATCTCTCTCACCGTTCATCATAGGATTGAATTGTCTATTCCATTAGCTTTGAGTGGCTGAGTAAACCCTAGCCATAAGCTCCTCCCATCCCATTGAGTGCTCAAACATTCTTGGGCATGCTGAACTAAATCATCCCTAAGAGTCACTAAATGCGATAGGGTAACAATCTTTGATAGGGCATATCTTGGAGCTCGTGTGAGGTATGAATTTAATTTTTGGTGCTAAAAGAATATGTTATGGAGACCTACAATAACTTCTTTCTCTTTTTGAAGATTCAATTTTATTTAGATTTTGTGGCCCCATCTCAGATGATGTTGAGACTTGTAGTGTTGGCTAGTAACAAGTTGCCAATTATCAAATCTCTCTCACCATACATCGTGGGATCAAACTATCTATTTTATTAGCTCTAGGTGGCTAAGTATACCCTAGCCCCAAGCTCCTCCTATCCCTTTGAGCACTTGAAAATTCTTGGGCATGCTAAACCAAATTGACCCTAAGAGTCACTAAATGCCATAGGGCAATGATCTTTGATGGGGCATATCCCGAAGCTCGTGTGATGTATGGATGTGATTCTAGGTGCTACATGACTATGTTTTAGAGACCTACAATAAACTCTCTCTCCTTTTTGAGATCCAATTCTATTTTAAAGATTTTGTGGCCCCATCTCGGTGATGCTAAAACTTGTAGTGTTGGCTAGTACAAAATTGCCAACTATCAAATCTCTCTCGTTGTTCTTCATGGGATCAAACTATCTATTTTTTTAGCTCTGTGTGGATAGGTAAACCCTAGCACCAAGATTCTCCTATCCTATTGAGTTCTTGAACATTCTTGAGCATGCCAAACTGAATCATCCCTAAGAGTCACTAAATACCATAGGGGAGCGATCTTTGATAGGTCATATCTTAGAGCTTGTGCAAGGTATGGATGTAATTATAGGTGCTATAGGACCATGTGGAAATCTACAATAATATCTCTATCTCTTTGGAGATCTAATTCCATTTAGAATTTTTTGCCCCTTCTTGGGTGATGCTAAAACTTGTAGTGTTGGCCAATACAAAGTTTCCAACTTTTCAATCTCTCTCACCATTCATCATGGGATTGACTTGTCTATTCCATTAGCTCTGAGTGGCCAAGTAAACCCTATCCCCAAGCCCCTCCCATCTCATTGAGTACTCAAATGTTCTCAGGGATGCTGAACAAAATTGTCCTTAAGAGTTACTAAATGTCATAGAGCAACAATCTTTGACAAAGCATATCTCAGAGCTTGTATGAGGTATTGATGCAATTTTGGGTGCTATAGGAATGTGTTGTGGAGACCTATAATAACCTCTCTCTCTTTTTGGAGACAAGATTCTATTTATATTTTGTGGCCCCATATCGGGTGATGTTGAAACTAGTAGTGTTGGCCAGTAAAAAGTTACCAATTGTTGAATCTCTCTCACCATTTGTTGTGGTATTGAACTATCTATTCTATTAGCTTTGGGTGCCAGGTAAACTCTAGCCCCAAGCTCCTTCCATCCTATTGAGTGCTCGAATATTCTCAGGCATGCTGAACCAAATCATCCCTACGAGTTACTAAATGTCATAAGGTAGTATTTTTGATGGGGCATACCACAGAGCTCATATGAGGTATGAATGCAATTCTAGGTGCTACAATACCATGTTGTAGAGACCTACAATAACCTCTCTTTCTTTTTGGAGATCCAATTCCATTTAGATTTTGCAACCCCATCTCGGGTGATGCTGAAACTTGTAGTATTGGCTAGTACAAAGTTGCCAACTATCAAATCTCTCTCACCATTAATCATTGGATCAAACTATCTATTATGTTAGCTTCAGGTGGCCAAGAAAACTCTAGCCCCAAGCTCCTCCCATCCTATTGAGTTCTCAAGCATTCTCAAGCATGCAAAACTGAATCATCCATAAGAGTTACTAAATGCCATAGGGTAGTGATCTTTGACGGGGCATATCTTGAAGCTCATGTGAGGTATGGATATGATTCTTGGTGCTATAGGACCGTGTTGTAGAGACCTACAATAATATCTTTCTCTTTTTGAAGATCTTATTCCATTTAGATTTTGTGGCCCCATCTTGGGTGATGCTGAAACTTGTAGTGTTGGTTAGTACAAAGTTTCCAATTATTGAATATCTCTCACCATTCATCATGGGATCAAGCTATCTATTCTATTAGCTCTGGATGGCTGGCTAAACCCCAACCCCAACCTCCTCCCATCCTATTGAGTGCTTAAACATTCTCAAGCACACCAAATCAAATCATCCCTAAGAGTCACTAAATGCCATAGGGAAGTGATCTTTGATGGAGAATTTCTTGGAGCTCATGTGAGGTATGGATGTGATTCTTGGTGCTATAGTACTATGTTTCAAAGACCTCAAATAAGCTCTCTTTCTTTTTGGAGATCGGATTCCATTTTGATTTTGCACCCCATCTCAGGTGATGCTGAAACTTGTGGTGTAGGGCACCTAGGTGGCAACTGGATATGTCATCTCATCCAATGATGGAGATCATGTTAGAAGGTAAAGGGGTGATTACACACCTCATTTTGAACATGTTATTCTTTTATGGTAATAAGGTAATACTTGTTTGTAAGGTCAAGGAACTTGAACTCACCTATAAACCCAAGTTGCCTTAGTCCTAAGGAATTTTTTTGTTTTTTTTTGTTTTTTTGTTAATAAGTTGACTCAATAAGTGTTTTTAGAGTCATTAGACCTTATATAGGTCCTATGTGTTACCAAAAACCCCTTGGTTTAGTTGTAGGAAGAGTTAGTGAGAAAATTGCATTTTGCAATAAAAGTTGCTACAACTTTTTGGGAATTTTAGCAATTTTTTGGAAAATGTTGAAATAAACCTTGTAACCAATTAAATCAACTAGTAATCAGTTGGAATGGATATCAAATTATGAAAATACCCTCTATGAATTTAGAGGAGGCATGAGGTGTTGGTGATTATTAAGTTCTTTTTATATTGCAAGGAATCATTGCTAATGTTAAACTTGTATATAAGACCATTGTGTTATTGTCAAATATCATTACTTCCTATTTAGAATAGAAAAACCATACTTTTTCTAAATGAAACACCACTTTATCTGCATGTTATCACTAAATAGAGTTAGTGGAAGATGTTAAAGATCTTCTCAGTTGTCTTAATATCCATTTCATGGGTTTGAAACATAATCACTTCCCTTTGTAAAGAGTTGGCCAAAAATCAGCAAATTACATGTTGTTGCAAAGAAAATACAATCATAGGATGTTGAAAGATTGTTTTTACTCATAGGATGTTGAATAATCTCTTTGAAGGGTGGAATAGATGATAGACTAAAGTTTGTGAGATAGTTATTAGGTGTTCCTTGAAGTGTCTAAAGTGTTAGTTTGAAGTAAGAAGTTGATTATGATCCATTTCTCAAATTTGTTCATTTTTCCCTTATTGCTTCCCAAATCTTGAATAGGGAAAGTGATCAAGTAGTTTTGTGAAGTTGGGTAGAAGTTTTTTCAATTTTGTAACCAATTTGGAAAGAGTCTTTGAAGAAACTTAGGAAGGTGGGAAAGGTAGTTTTCTTTAAAAGTGTTCTTGTTGGGAATTCACTAGCTTTTGGTGTGAGCACTCTGCATCATTTTGGATGCAAATTACATTAAAATGAAATACATGAAATGTACTTAAAATGTAAACAAGAAAAACAAGATATATATTATGATAACCAATAATTTTATACATGAACAAACATATAATTTCTTATGATAATCAATAATGTCATACATTAACAAACATATAATATATTATGATAATCAATAATTTCATACACGAACAAATATATCATTTATTAGCCAATAATGTCATAAGTCTAATAATGTCATGCATCAAATATATGTCATACATCAAATAGAAAATGTCATATATACATCAAATGTATATCGAATATTTCCACTAACATAAAATCCAACATATATGTCCACTAATGCCTATACATGTGTGTCCATCCCTATATCTTCTCCTTCCCATAAGGGGAAGGAAACAAATACCTAGAGGTCTTCGGTCATTGTGTAGAGGGAGATGATGGGGATGATGGTGTCTTCCTCACACACTCACTCGACCTTTTGTTTAGGCTCTTCTCTAACTTGACCTAATACAAACAAAGTAGATATGAACCAATAATTATTATACATTGAAATCAAATATATGTACACACAAAATTAATTTTTTCTTACCACCATCAAATAGCCACTTTATATGTCCACCTCAAAGGCTCGTGAATGATAAGGTGTAATAAGGCCCTACAAGAATTTAATAAATATAATCACATATAAATAACATTTGAATTTTCAATCCTAACTATTATAAACAACAACTAAAATTAAGAAAAAAAATTCATACCTTGGTCAATGGCTCTGAACTAGCCATCATGGCAACAACTCCATGATTCATGGACTGTCAAAGATGAGGAGGAGTCTTAGATGTCAACAACAACATGTCGTATAATATAATTTACATGTAACATTAAACATGAAACAAATATAATCAAATGAATTAAATTAACACGAAACAAATGTACCTCTACAAAGCTTGTATCATGCCTAGGCTCAGAGTCCCTTGTGAATGTCGATGGTCCAGTAGAGAACTGATGGACATGGATAATTTTTTTAATCAATCCTTCATATGATTACTTAATAAATATATGCATTAATTTAAATAATTAAATATATATATACCTCTCAACTCATTGACGAGATGTAAAATGGGGCTGGGGAATCTATACTAGGGCCATCAACACTCTTACCCTGAATCTTGAACAATGTCAATACATGCTAATTAATTATTCATTCACTATACATATGAAATGTGATCAAATTAGTTTATTATAATTGTAATATACATATGTGTTAGTGTCAAATGTGTCACTCAAGAACTCATTAGTGACTAGCACATCATGTATATTGTTGGTGCAGGGCACCTAAGGCTCTTAGGCATGAATCCAAGGTCTTTAGTAGGTTAGAGTTGTTAGGAAAGAGGTTTGGTTCATATTTGTAATAAAAGACTCAATTGTAAGGTACAATAGCACATTGGTGTGATTATAAGCCAAGTGACCATTTGTAACCAAGGATTCATGATTTGTGTGATCTTGAGTATTTTCATGTTTTTAGGATTTTTTAGGTAGATTTGATTCATCAGGATACCTTTGGATTAAAGGTTTGAAAAAATTGCAAAAAAGAGCAAGAAATTTGCAAAAATTGCTAAATGCATAAAGTTGCTAAAGAGCAATTTTTTGCAAATTTTGTTGTCAAACTAAAAAGGAGATTGCATAGTCTTACAACCATCCAAATGGAAGTTGTAACTATTCAAATGAACTTATTTAAAGTCTCCACATGTAGGAAAGGTCATTGTGTGGATGGTGGACAACATTGGTGAATAAAAACTCAGATTTTCTACATTTTTACTATTTTTTCATTCTTGTATGACTTGTACAGATTGGTGGTGGTATACGTATTATATGATTAGATAGAGGGTTGAGTCAGGCTTCCATTTCAATTGTTTTGAAGTGTTTATCTTTTCTAGAGCAAAATTTATAGTAGATTTAGTGAAGGTTACCCATATTTACTCTAAATCTAAGGGTTTCAGCAAGATGGCCTCCTAACTTGCAAACCCACCTTGGGATTTCAATGCCACTTTGTGGAATAAAATTTAAGAGAGGGGTCTTTAAGATGGTAAAGTTTTAGGGTTGTAGGAATAGGGCACCTATTTTTACTAGCAAGCCCTAGATTAAATATAGTATTATGTCTAGTCTAGTTTTGAAGGAAAAAGAAGGATCAAGCTCCCAAATTGATTAATCTAACCTAGGTGAAGGGTGTAGAAGGAAAATTTGGAAGTTTAGAAGAGACCCAATGGGTTGAGCCAATTATTTAAACCCATTTTTTAATGTTTTCCTTATAACTTAGCCTAAACTGGCCATTTAGGATTGTGACACAAAGTGGGCATAACTTGATGCTGGAGCAGAGTTGGTGATTGATCTTTTGTAATATCTTAGGATTAGTTAAATGGTGTGAAAACATTGGGTGGTCCTTTGTATAGTTTTGGAGTTTGACCATTGAAACTAGGAATTGTCTTAATAGGAGTGCTGGTAACAATTTTTGCAATGTAATTATTGAGTGTTGAAAAACTTCAAAGTTGGGTTTTTCTTGTTGGTTTGAGTCTATAAAAAAAACATTTCATCAGGAAAGTTAAGTCTTGAAACCATTTAAGAAGTATTTGTCACTTCAGGCCTATTGGTGTTAGGGATTCCCTAATAGGTGTGATTGTTCTAAGTTGCTTGTGTACCCTAGGTTTGAGGGTTGGGCTTATGAAGTGGAGTCCACTTGAAGATAGAGTCTACCTATATTAAAAGTCCATTGTATCAGTCATTTACCTTGGAAGAAGGCCTAGTTGTTTTTTAGAGGTTTAAAGCAAGTTAAGGTGCTAATTGGAGTTTGGAAGGTCAGTTTGGTGCTTTTGATGCATACTCTGCATCAAAGTGGTATCAGAGACACTAAGAGCCTAATTGGGGAGGAAATATGTCAGAGAATGAGAAAGGTGAGAGGGAGATACCTATCAAGATTACAAATGTGGAATTGGCCAAGTTGGTCAAAGAGCAAATAGCAGAAAGTAGGGCAGTGAGAGAAGAGAATAGAACCATGAAGAGAGAATTGGATAGGTTGAAAGGCAAAGTGGAAAGAGGAGTCCTAGAAGACTCTGAAGGGGAAGAAGAAAGGAACGAAGAAGAAGATCATTGGCAGGATAGACAAGCCATGTATGCAAATCAGAGAGCAATGTTAGAAGCCTTGGAAAGAGTGGGAAGGAAGGATCAAAGATCAGAACTTCATGTGTTCAGTGGAAAGCTAGATCTAGAGAAATGTATGGATTGGCTTGAGGCACTTGATAACTTCTTTGAGTGTGAAAACACACCTGAAATCCAAAGAGTGAAGGTGGCAAATTAAAAAATGAAAGGATCAGCCCTTAGTTGGTGGAACTTCCTTCAAAATGAAAGGAAGGATGAAGGGAAGGAACCCTTGGCAACATGGAGGAGGATGAAATCAAAAATCAAAAGGCAATTTGTGCCAAAGACTATGAGGTCCTAATACATCAAAACTTTCAAAGTCTAAGATAAAAGGATTTGGATGTGGGAGCCTATACAGAGGAGTTTCATAAACTCACTCTAAGGGCCAAGATTTCTAAGAATGAGAAGCAAAAACTAGCAAGGTACTTGAATGGGCTCAAGTACTCCATCAAGAATGAGTTGATACTATTTAACCCCAAATAATTACATTAGTGCTATCAAATGGCCCTCAAGATTGAAGATAAAAACAAGAGGAAGAGTGACTTTGAAGGTAGAGGAAGAGGGGGAAGTGCTAGAGGCGGAGGAAGGTTTGCAAGTAAAGATTCATCCAATAAGTCTCAAGGGAAGACAAACAATCAAGAGAAGATAGAAGGAGACACAAATCCTAGAGGAGGATTTAGAGGTAGGAGACCTAATGGGAGAGGAAGGTTTGGAGGAAGAACTCTAGGGGTATTCATTAGAAGGTGTTTCACCTACAACTAGATAGGGCATAGATCATCTAGATGTCCTGAGAAGATGGGAGGCAATAACCAAGAAGAAGATAGAAGGATTCACTTGGACCAAGAAGAAGATGCACAAAGTGACCAAGGAGAAAGAGGTAATGCCGATCCAGAGAGAGGAGAATCCTTAATGTTCAATAAAACCTTGTTGAAGATAGTTGCAGAGTAGGAACCACCCCAAAGGAAGACTTTGTTCAAGACTTTATGCAAGGTAAAAGGTAAAGTATGTAAGGTAATTATTGGTTCTAGTTCAACTGATAATATTGCATTAGTAGAGATGGTAAATAAGCTTGCATTGAAGAGGTCTCCTCATCCTAACCCTTACAAGGTCTCATGGTTAAGCAAGGAGCAGCAAGTTGTAGTTAATGAACAAGTAAATGTTGAATTTCAAATAGGAGAGAACAAGGACAAAAAAATTTGTGATGTTGCAGAGATGGATGCTTGTCATTTTTTTTTAGGTAGGCCATGGTAGTATGATGTCAATTCCAAGCATGATGGAAGGAATAATGTCTACATCATCACCAAAAATGGAAAGGAGTACACTATTACACCATTGCCATAAGATGGAAAGGACACCCAACATGCATATAGTGTGATGATGGTTGGGGAGAAGGAGTTTTTGAAGACTCTCAAGGTGAAGAACACACCATGTTTTTCCATTGTAGTAAAGCCAAGATAAGAAGATAAAAAGGAGGAAGGCTGATTAGGAATAAGGAATGTGGAACCCAAGGAAGTGAGGCAACTTTTGAACAAACATAAGGAAGTTATTTTAGACCCTACTACTAATACCTTACCACCATTTAGAGAGGTAAGTCATTGTATTGACTTTATTCCGGGTTCTACATTTCCTAACAAGCCTACCTATAGGTTGACACTAGAGAAAAACAAGGAATTAACAAGACAAGTTGAGGAGTTGCTTGCAAAAGGGTTCATAAGAAAGAGTATCGGCCCTTGTGTAGTCCCTACTTTTTTGGCACCTAAAAAGGAGGGTACATGGAGTTTTTTTATGGATTCAAGAGCCATAAACTTGATAACCATCAGATATAGGTTCCTAATGCCTAGGATGGAGGATTTGATGGATCACCTAGCAGGAGCAAAGTACTATTCCAAGACTAACTTGAAGAGTGGGTACCACCAAATCAAAATAAGGGAAGGAGATGAATGGAAAACTTCCTTCAAGACTAATGAGGGACTTTATGAATGGATGGTGATGCCCTTTGGTCTTTCTAATGCCCCTAGTACATTCATGAGACTCATGAATGAAGTTTTGGCACCTTTTATCAATCATTTTGTTATTTTTTATCTAGATGACATATTGATTTTTAGTAAATCTAAAGAGGAACATCTAACACACTTGGAATTGGTTTTGAAGTAACTTAGGGAGAAGAAATTGAAGATAAACTTGGATAAGTGTGCCTTCATGAAGGAAGAGTTGGTGTTCCTAGGTTTTTTCATATCCAAGGGCAACCTCAAGATGGATCCAAAAAAGGTGGAAGCAATCCTCAACTGGCCTACACCAAGGGATGCAAGTGAGGTAAAGAGCTTTCATGGTTTGGCAAACTTTTATAGAAAATTTATTAAAGGTTTAAGTGATGTGTGTGCCCCTATGATTGATACAATCAAGGGTGGAAAGAAGTGTCAATTTGCATGGAATAAAGTTGTTGATCAGTCCTTTGAGTACTTGAAGAAGAGGGTTGCAGAGGCACCCATCCTTGCTCTACCTGATTTCAAGAAGGTATTTACTATTGAATGTGATGCAAGTAATAGGGCCATAGAAGGAGTCCTAAGTCAAGAAGGTAAACCAATAGCCTTCTTTAGTTAAAAGTTAAATGAAGCAAAACAAAGATATTCTACATATGATTTGGAATTATATGCTATGGTTCAGTCTCTAAGAAAATGGAGACATTATTTATTACCCAAGGATTTTATTGTCTATACTAATAACTATGCATTGAGTTTCTTGAATAGATAGGAAAAGTTGAACCATAAGCATGTGAAATGGATGGAGTACCTTCAATCATATACCTTCACTATTAAGCATAAGAAAGGGGAGGAAAATAAGGTTGTTGATGCCCTTAGTAGAAGGAACATATTCATTCAAGAAATGAGGTTGTAGAATGTAGGGTTCCACTACATAAAAGATATGTATGAAGGAGATGCAGACTTCAAGGAGGCTTATTAAGTTTGCAAGGATATGGCAGGGTAGTACCATAGTATTTATGCAGATTTCATGTTACAAGAAGGATTTCTCTTCAAAGGGAGTCAGCTATGCATCCCTAGAGGATCCTTAGGGGAAAATATTATAAAGGAGAAGCATTGTGGGGTTCTAGCTGGTCATTTTTTGATTGGACAAGACCCTTGAACTAGTAAGGAGATTTTACTATTGGCCTAGGATGCCAACGGATGTGAGGAAATTTGTGGAAGCTTGTGTGATATGTCAAAAGGCAAAGGGGAATACTTCCAATATAGGACTATACACTTCAATACCAATACCAAACAGGCCTTTGGATGCAGTAAATTTAGACTTTGTACTTGGATTGCCAAGGACCAAGTACAGCTATGACAGTGTTTCTGTTGTAGTCAATAGGTTTTCCAAGATGGTACATTTTTTTCCATATAAAACTAATCATGATGCCTCTTATATTTTAGGTCTCTTTTTCAAGGAGGTAGTAAGACTACATGGATTACCATTATCCATAGTCTCTGATAGAGATTCTAAGTTTCTTAGGCACTTTTGGAGAACTTTGTGGAGAAACCTTGGTATAGACCTCTCATTTTCATCAGCATACCATCCACAATCAGATGGCCAAATAGAGGTGGTTACTAGGTCATTGGGAAACCTATTAAAATACCTTACTAAGGAACATGATTCATCATGAGATTTAGTCATAGCACAAGTAGAATTTTCTTCTAATGATTCAGTAAATAGGACAATAGGACTGAGCCCATTCCAATTTTTTTATGGCACTCATCCTAGAGGGGTAATGGAGGTTAGAGATGTCAAATCTATGGAAAGAACCAGTGCTCAAGCAAGTCATTTTTCTAAGGTTATGAAGGAAATACATAAAGAGGTCAAGGACAGGTTAGAAAAAGTAACAGTGAAGTATAAGGAAGCAGCAAATACTAAGAGGAGAGATCTTCAATTTGAAGTAGGAGATATAGTCTTAGTGAACCTTAAAAAGGAGAGGCTTCCTAAAGGCAAGTTTACTAAGTTGATGATGAGGAAAATAGGTCCTTTTAGTATCTTGCAAAAATGTGGACACAATGCTTAAAAAGTGGAGTTTCCACTAGAAATAGGGCTCTCCAATACATTCAATGTCTCTGATTTATATCCTTACAAAGGTTCTTAGCCTAAAAATAGTGGCATTGAATCAACCAAAGTAGACAAAGATATCATGGACTCTCTTCCCAAAGTAGGGGAACCCACCATTGAATGTATTTTGGACAAAAGAGAAGGAAAAAAGACTAGGAGGAAGGTGTACATGGAGTACCTTGTCAAATGGATAGGTAAACCAGTTGAAGATGCAAGTTGGCTGCCTAAATCAACAATAAAGAAGATGGGATATGATGTTTCCACATTACCAACTCAAGAGACTTGAGTTTCTTTTGGCCTAAGGAGTTTGGTGTATACCACCTAAGGCTCTTAGGCATGAATCTAAGGTTTTTAGTAGGTTATAATTGTTAGGAAAGAGGTTTGGTTCCTATTTGTAATAAAAGACTTAATTGTAAGGTATAATGGCACATTGGTGTGATTATAAGCCAAGTGACCATTTGTAACTAAGGAGTCATGATTTGTGTGATCTTGAGTATTTTGATGTTTTCAAGATTTTTTAGGTGTATTTCAGTCATTAGGATACCTTTGGATTAAAGGTTTGTAAAAATTGCAAAAAATGCAAGAAATTTGCAAAACTTGCAAAATGCAAAAAGTTGCTAAAGAGCAATTTTTTGCAAATTTTGTTGTCAAACTGAAAAAGAGGTTGTACAATATTCCAACCATCCAAATGGAAGTTTTAACCATTGGGAGAAACTTATTTAAGTTCTTCACACATGGGAAAGGTCATTGTACAGATGATGGACAGCATTAGTGAATAAAAACTCAAATTTTCTACCTTTTTTACTATTTTTTCAATTCTATACTACCTATACGGATAGGTGGTGGTACAAATATTATATTATTGAATAGAGGATTGAGTTGGGCTTCCATTTCAATTGTTTTGAAGTGTTTTTTTTTTGGAGCAAAAGTTATAGCAGATTTAGTGAAGGTTACCCAGATTTACTCTAAATCTGAGGGTTTCAGCAAGATGGCCTCCTAACTTGCAAACCCACCATGGGATTTCAATGCCACTTTGTGGAATGAAATTTAGGAGATGGATCTTAAATATGGTAGATTTTTAGGGTTGTAGGAATAGGGCACCTATTTTTACTAGCAAGTCCTAGACTGAACATAGTCTTATGTCTAGTTTAGTTTTGAAGGAAAAAGAAGGATTAAGCTCCCAAATTGATTAATCTGACCCAAGTGAAGGGTGTAGAAGGATAATTTGGAAGTTTAGAAGAGATCCAATGGGTTGAAACAATTCTGTGAACCCATTTTTTTATGTTTTCCTTGTAACCTAGCCTAAATTGGCCATTTAGGATTGTGACACAAAGTGGGCATAACTTGATGTTGGAGTAGAGTTGGTGATTGATCTTTTCGAATATATTAGGAGTAGTTGAAGGGTTTTTAATGGTGTGAAAAAATTGGGTGGTCCTTTGTATATTTTTGGAGTTTGACCATTGAAACTAGGAATTGTCTTAATAGGAGTGTTGGTAACAATTTTTGCAATGTAATTGTTGAGTGTTGAAAAACTTCAAAGTTGGGTTTTTCTTGTTGGTTTGAGTCTATAAAAAAAACCATTTCATCATGAAATTTGAATGTTGAAACCATTTAATAATTATTTGTCACTTTAGGCCTATTGGTGTTAGGGATTCCCTAATAGGTGTGATTGTTCTAAGTTGCTTGTGTACCCTAGGTTTGAGGGCTAGGCTTATGAAGTGGAGTCCACTTGAAGATAGAGTCTACCTATATTAAAATTCCATTGGATTAGTCATTTACCTTAGAAGAAGGCCTAGTTTTTTTTTGGAGGTTGAAAGCAAGTTAAGATGCTAACTAGAGTTTGGAAGGGCAGTTTGGTGTTTTTGATGCATACTCTGCATCAACTGTCTCCAACATGATTGCCAAATGTGCAAAAGGATAAAAAAGATGTGCACATGTGACCACAATGTATAGAAGGCTCCTCCTGAACTAATGGACTATCAAAATGAATGAGGGTCTATGTCAAATCGTTGATAGTCCCTAGAGTACTGGTCTCTACATGTTCCTCCACAACTAAAGGAATAATCATATGTTGACCCCATGGCTTGAAAACAAGTGCCCTAACTACATTAGGGTCATGACATGACCCCAACCTCTCAAATGATGACCCACCACCTCTACTTTGAGATTCTAACATATCAAAGTAATTGGAGATCTCCCCAAGGACAAATTCACAATACAATTTTTTTAAGAAATACATTGGAACCTCATGATTATTGTAGGGAGGGGTAGCAAAGACCATCCACCATCTATCCCAAAAGTTATTTCTAATATCATAATCTATGCACTAATGGATGGGGAACCTTTTAGTTGTATGTTTAATAGTGTCTTGTTCTCTAGGCTTTTTAAACAATGCACAAATGCTACCTTTTGCTTTTTCCATTTTTATTACATCTTTATAGGATAATTTGTTTACATAATATCTTCTTTGTTCATCCCTCTAAACATGCCAAATATCCAACTGACCACTAACAGAAGCTAGATGGTTCATAATAAACTCAAGGGAGGATGTCAATTGTGCTCTAATAGGATTGGTTTTTCCACAAGCTTTCAACCTACCAATTAGTGCATCTAATTCATTTTTTCCTCTTTCTATTTCATTCATTATGTTGTCTTGGGTGCTAGGAGGAGGTCTTTCAATTGGTGGAGGTTATGGAATTTCTTGCTCTTCTTGTGGAGGGTTTTGATTTTTATCTTGTGAAAGTTTTTTATTTGGATCTTCTGGAGGGTTTTCATTTTGATTTTGTTGATTAGGCTAGGGATTTGGTAGTTCATTATTCACATCTATTGATAAGAAACCAATTGCATTTTAAATAAATAAATAAATTTAAAGAAAAATTGAAAAAACCTAAAAAACAATTTAAAAACTTACAAAACAATGCAAAAACAAGAGTAGAAAACATACTACATGATCTTGATCTTGATCTTCGATGACGAGGAGGCATTTTGAAGAGGCAGGTGAGAAAATTCTTTAAGTTTTGCAACCCACATGTGTGTTGTTGAGGAGAAATAATGCAACATCAAAAAAAAATGAAATGGGCTATGGGTTTGTATCCCATATGTAAAAAATTGGGATTTTAAAAAGTGCACATGTGCTTTGGCTTGGGCTCCACAAGCCTTAGGATTGTGGAGCCTAAGCCAAAGCACATGCACACTATAGTGCATACACACTTTTAGAATATAAAAAATTCATTTTGTGTGTCATGTTTTTGAAACCACAATTTGGTGCACTTACCCATGGAAAAGGGGCCTATTGCTAGTGAATATGAGGGGGTAAATATTGGAGACTTGCAAAGTCCCAAAATGATCAACATCAAAAAATGTTGCTTACCTGAGGAAAAGGAAGTTGTCAAAAAACTTTTCATAGAATCTCATGATGTATTCACTTGGAGCTATGAGGATTTGAAAATCTATAGAGGCAAAAAAATAAAACATCAGATTCCCTTGAAACCTAATACAACTCCTTTCTGGAAAAAGTAGAGAAACTATAACCTGAAGGTAGTAGATGCCATATTTAAGGATGTCAACAAGATGTTGAAGGCCAAAATCATTTATCATATTCATCATTCTACATGGATAGAAAATATAGTTCTAGTTAGAAAGAAGAATGGAGAGATAAGGATCTGCATGGATTTCAAAAATATAAACCAAGCATCTCTAAAAGATAGTTATGCCCTTCCTAACATGGATTATCTACTACAAATAGTAGCCAGAGTTGAAATTCTATCCATGCTTGATGGCTTCTCAGGATACAACCAAATAGAAGTGGAAGAGAAAGATCAACATAAGACATCCTTTTCCACTCCTTGGGGTACGTTCACATACCATAGAATACCATTCAATCTTATCAATGTTGGTGCCACTTGCTAGAGGTGTAGTAGCAAATATATTGCTAACTTGAGGGATAGAATCATTGTTCTATACTTGGATGACCTTACTATATTGTTGAAGAAGAGAAAAAATCAAATAGAAGATTTGAAGAAGGTGTTGCAAAGGTGCCAAGAACACAAAATCTCAAGAAATCCATTTTCTATGTGATAGAAGGAAAATTATTCGGTAATATAGTATCACAAGAAGGTATTAGAATTGACCTTGAATGAATTGAGGCCATCCAAAGATTAAGTATACTTGTGAGAAAGACGAGAGTAAGTCATTTTTTTCTAAAAAGTGAATTTCCTTAGAAGGTTCATACCTGATTTTGCCAAAACCACTAAGTGTATTATAGATTTGATGAAAGAGAATTCAAGCTTTAAATTGAACAATGCTAGAAAACAAGCTTTCTAGAATATAATGACTACCATTGCTAATGCTCTTGTCCTATGTCATCCCAACTACAAATTAGACTTCATGATCTATTGTTATGCTTCTAAACACACCTTCTTAGCTATTCTCATGAAGTATAATAAGGAAGGAATACAAGCTCCTATTGCCTTCATGAGTATAACCTTGAAGAATCATGAGTTGAAATATTCTCAAATTGAAAAACATGCTTTTGACATGGTTAAAGCATTGATAATTTTTAGATTTTATATCCTACACTCCCATTATGTGATTCATGTACCTAAAATAGTAGTAAAAAGAGTGTTGACTCAATAAGATGTAGGGTGCAATACTAGAGGGATGTGGGTGGCTAAAACATAGGAGTATGACATTGAAATTAAGCCTAAAAATTTAGTGAGAGGTAATGCCTTATGCAAGGCTATACCCGAGAATGGAAACATTGAAGAAGAGGATGAGAAACTATTGGTTTTGGTGATGAGTCTACAAGACCCTTGGTTTGAAAATATTGCATACCTCCTAACATATAGTGAATGTCCTGAGGGATTGATAGAAAAGTAAATAAGAGACTTCAAATTAAAAGCTACTAAGTATGTGATTTGGGATGATAAAATTTTCAAAAGATCCTTAGATAAAACTTTCCTTAGGTTCATAGATAAACAACAATAAGATATATTATTGAAAACATTTCACGATGAAGCATGTGGTAGGCATTTCTCATCCCTAGTTATTGATTTCATGATTTTGTGATATTGCTATTATTAGCTTGGAATGTTTAAAGATGCCTACTAATGGGTGTCCAAATGCAAAAAGTGTAAAATGTTCACAAGTAGGTCCCAATTAGATGCACTACCTTTAAAACCTATGGTAATTGATGTTCCTTTCCAATAGTGGTATCTTGACTTCATTGGCCCTATTAATCCAACATCTAGCATTAGCCACACCTACATCATCACTACAACCAACTACTTCAAAAAATGGGTGGAAGTGAAGGCCACAAAGAGGACCACTTCCAAAGTAGTCTATAAATTCATAAAAGAAAAAATACTATTCGAGTTTGTTGTACCCATTAAATTGGTAATGGATAGTGCAACATATTTCTCTTCCACTAAAATCACCAAGTTTTGTTTTGAATATGGCATAATAGGCAGTCACTTGTCTGACTATTTCCCACAAGAGAATGATCAAGCTAAATCCAAACTTAGTGAACATTGTGAAAAAGTTGGTATCATATAATCAGAGGTCCTGGCACAAGAAGATTCACGAGGAACTTTGGGCAAACAAAGTGACCCCAAAGAGGGTAATTGGAATTTCCCCTTTTGAACTAGTCTACAGAATGGAGGCTAGTCTTCCCTTACCTCCAGAATTGGCTACAAGAAAATTAAGGATAGTAATTGAGGATGACATCTATAAATATGGATTTGAGAAGAGGATCCTTTATTTGAGAAAGCTTAAAGAAGAAAGAGAAGAAATTGTGGCTCACATTACACAACATTAGATGCATGTGAAAAACCTATTTGATAAGAAGACCGGGCCATGAAAGTTTATGATAGGAGATATTGTACTGCTATGGGATAAATTAAGGGCACCAAAGAGCATGCATGGAAATTTTGATACTCTATGGAAAGGACCATTCACCATTCATTATGCTTTAAAAAACAACTCATTTAAAGTAAGGAGATGGTGAAGTACTTCCCTTGACCTAAAATTGTCAGGACTTAAAACTCTATCAAGTTCCAAATTGAAAATAGGTAACCCCTATATTGTGTCATAGTTACATTTAGTTCCTATTTCTATTTTTCCTAGTTTAGTTTCCCTTTCTTTTTCTTGCTTTAGTTTTTTTGTGTATCCACCTTTTCATTTTTGTCAAACCAAAGATCTTGGATTCCTTGCTTGGACATGGATTTCCCAAGTCCCCAAACAAAGCCTGTTGTTGTCCCACTTTTTGTTTTCTAACTAGTTGCAAAAAGTTAGTATTGTTTATTAAGAGAAGTGATTGAAATCATCGGTCATGTTTGATTCTAGCTCTAAGTCCCTAAGGTTAGTTGATCTCTATTAGATTTTCCCTTTTTACCTTCTCTTTTCCTTTTACTAGGTGGATGTTTATTTTACCATGTACTAGTCAAGTAAGTTAGTAACTAGTTTTATAGAGATCAAATTTTCTCATTTGATGATCAATCATGCTCCATATTCACTCACAACATACCACTCCTTAATAAGAAAGCATTGGCAGAAATTTGAAAATCATCTTCTCCTTGGCAGTTTTCAAACCCATGAAGGTGATTTCCCGTAATAACCACTTGAAGATACATATGGAGTAAAAACATGGAAAAGGTGAAGAGTTATAAGATAAATTAATGTTTGAATCTAAGTTAAGATCTCCAAATATTGTTCAAATTTGTTGTTACTCAAATATTTAAGTCTTGGTGGAAAACCTAAAGTTGTCTTCTCCTGAGAAGGTTTTCAACCCATGAAGATAGTTTTCTACAAAATGGCTTGAGGTGAAAAAAAAGATGTTTAATGACTCTCAAATAGGTCCTCACATCTTAACCAAGAATTCCAAGCTTCTAGAAGTATCGTTGTCAAAGATTTGATTGGAAGGAAGCAATGGCAGAAAAATGGAAAATGTGTTAATGGTTAAGTTTGACCCCTATACTAGATCTATATTGTGTTAAAATAATATTGGAATGGATCAAATCATTAAGGAACAATAAATATAGCAAGAATATCATTTAGTATACTTTCCTCAATGGGGTTCCCCAATGGTGACTTTTTGGAACTTAAAGGAAAATGAAAAAAGAAAGTAGTGGAAATATAGAAAGTTACTGTTGAGTTCAATGGAATAGTGAAAAGACCTCTAGATGTTTATTGAACTCTCACACTTACTATCCAATGGGTATTTCCTTAAATTCATTCGTGTGGCATAAATTTTGAAGATCAACAGATGAATTGAGGCTCTCATATAAAGATGCACAAGTAGTTGAATCAGTTACCACTTTTTCTTTGATTTTTCACTCTATCAATACAATTAGCTTTTGAAAGACCTATAACTATGGAATTCATTATCTCATTCACTTTCTTGACTTAAAATATTGTTCACAAACTCATGGCAACCAATTTCCCAATTTTTGATGGGTTAACTAGTATCAAGTCTGCATTACAGAACTTTACAGATACTTCTCTTCATTTCTTTGAGATGGAAGAATTTTAGAAAAGGTTGACATTTGAACAAATTCATCTCATCACTAAGAATCTCTAAGGATGTGGTTTATTTGAGGTAGCTACTTTCCCAATCACGATCCAAGCCCCAGAATTAATTAATGAATGCATTCATCACTACAACCCAAAAACTAGATAAATTGTGCTACTTGATGATATAATGCTAATCTCAATAGATAGGAAAATAGTGGTGAACTATCTTCATGTGCTATAGTGAGAGGAGTTCTCTAATTTAGACTTTGGTGGAGCCATCTTAGAATTCTTAACTAAAAAGATGATCTGGAGGAAAGAAATCATGAGGACATGGTTCCAAAAACCACAAAGTGATAAGAGAAAAGTTCTCAAAACCTTGTTTGGGACCAACATTAAGATAGAAATCATTGATATTTTGGTCCTCCTATATAAGTTGAAAGGTGAGGTGGAAGCTTTGAATTTTTCAAGCAGTATTTCTTTTTAGTTCAAAATAATTTTCTTAGATACAGAATGCATTGACTGGGCTCAATAGGTAAGCGAAATTTTGTCCAATGCACTCTAGGAAGCCAAGTTCTATAATACATTCTACATGTCTTCCTTCTTGATTTAAATGTTGACATCATTCTAATTATGGCTTGGCCTCCTAAGGTTAGAGAATTTCCCCGATGATGTTAAATCTTATGAGTTTTATCCATGTTTACAATTACAGAATAGTTATGTGGATTATGTTAAGGTGAATGATGTGTTTACTATGAGGATTTGCAAGGAGCTATAGAGATGCCTGAAAAGGAGATTCAACCTATAAGACATGGCTTCCATTAGCCAACTTGTACATCACTTCATTCATTTCTCATCATTTTCTTATTTGTATCTTGTAGTGTTCGATAGATTTCCCTTAAAGGTACCAAGGTATCCAAGCAACATGATTGTGTTGATCGAGATCATACGGCAAGACCTACAAGTGTATATACTATGTGGGAGCCTAAAGAAGAGAGGATATGAATTCCCCATGAAAGCTGGAGTCTTCAACTGTAATACTAAGTCCAATGCCAAAAACATGATGAAGGTGTTCAAGAAGAAATATAAGCAGGACATGTATAAAGTCTTGAGGCCCATGTTCAACTTGAATGGGTATGCCAAAGATTTTTTGCAGATAGGGAGCATGATAAAGCACATCACTACCATTGAGGACTATTGGGCCAATTGCAAAGATGAGTTTGAGAGCCATGATTGAGCCTTTGTTAGATTGACAGTCAACTAAGTGAAGATGTATAAGGTTAACATTAATGTAGAAGGAGTTGAAGACGATGGTCAAATATGTATAGCAATACTTACTTGACCAAGATAAGAGGTACTCCCATAAGTTTGGAACCTTATGAAGAAGTTGTGGAAGACCTAGATATGATGATGGATAGAATCTATAAGAGAACTGAAAATTGGGTCAAGTGGACCACTGCATGGTGAAGCAAGAGTAAAGGAACAACTACCCAAGCATCATCAAATGTAACAACAACCTCATCTTCTCAAAGTGGTTCCTTAGGCATAATCTTTCCCATCACTCAAGGGCCTGCTCAACCTACCAATGGAGGTGATTAACCTCCTAACAAGAATATCCCCCTTGATAAGACTTGTCATGATAGTTCAATACTAGTGATCAGAACTAAAATAGAAGCTTCTAAGAAGAAGGCAAAGGAACTAAAGGACAACACAATCACAGTGGCTCTCTCACCCCACAACAGTTTGATCCCATCTATAAATGCTACATTACTTCTACCAAGTAGTCCCCAAATACAAGTGGTGGACCTTGGATATGGTGGAAGTAGTGAGAGTGAGTCTACTGAGTCTGACAAAGTTACAAAGAAGACTACAAAAACAAAGAAGGGTCCTGAAGCTTCAAAACTTATTTCCTAGGTCTCAAAGAACCCTTTCTCTTCAACTATGGAGACATTGACTCTAGTCAAAAGATAAATGTTTAGTGTAGACATGCTTGAGAAAACATCTAAGGTGATTGGCATAGAATCATGGCTAGAAGACACCTTGGATAGAAAGAGGAAGAGGAAATGGGAGGGAGCTCCCCACAAAGTAACTTTATCACTAGCTATCCATTCTAGATTGGCTTTAAGAAAATTTAAGAACTAGAAGACCCTATCAATTCTTGGACAAGATCCTAATACAAGGCATTTGACTATAGAGATTGCTAATCCAACTAAGGAAGGGATAACAAAAGACATTTTTTTATAGAGGACTTCACATTGCATTCTGTCGACATCAGAGAAGTTAGACATGACACTAAGGTGGGCTTGTGGAAATCAAAAAATGAGGTGATAGAAGGACAACTCAAAAGCCTTAAGTTGGCTAAAGTCAAAATGAAGGTAGAGATTCATGAACTTAATTCCTTCATTAGGTAACTAGTCACCCTGCTAGAAAGCATCTTGGGAGTGTCAACCACTAGCAATCCTACAACCACTTACATTCAAGTTATCATCTCCCAGTTACAAGAAGACAAGCACTTCAGGAAAAGTAGTAGGGATTGGAGAGGAAAATTCAAGTTTGAGGGACTCACAATCATAGAGAAAATCATTAATGTAGTACTGAGGCTTGAAATAGAGAAAGATAATATCTCAGCTAATTAAGCTACCCTATCAGTAGAGAAAGCCAAGAGAGAGGATTGAATTTCCTTACTAAAAATGATCATCCACATAAAGGCTAAGGAAGCAGTAGAGGAAAAGATTCTACGTAAGGGAGATGAACCCTTATTTGAATGGCTACAAAGTATACAATTCAAATCTAAAATGATCCTAGTAGAAGAAGAAGGATTAAAGGAAATAGAAGTTAAAGTTAAAAAGGATCAAGATAGAGGCAATGAATTATTAAGAGGTCTACATACAAATTTCCAAGCTAGTGGACATGGAAAAGGGATAGTTGGAGTTACTATCATGCAAAATAATTTCTCTAATTATTTGGATAGCTTAACAGAGAAATCTTCTAATCATCAGAACAGAGTGTTGAAGCTCCAAAATTTTGGTGGGTGTGTACACATGGCTATGGAGGAAATGCAAGAATGGTTGAATGCCATCAAAGATCTAGCTAGAGAGCATTCCAAGTGGTTCTTAAGATAATGTTCATTTTCAAAGACATGAAAAGTTGATCCCAATCATTATTGTCACCAAAGCCTATAAGGAAAAGTCAAAAAAAGGAAAGTCAAAGTGATTATTATCCCACACTTTCATATTTTGATGTAATGATTGAAACTGACAATTGACTCCTTTCCATTTGTCAATTTTGAGGAGATGAACTTATTTGAGTCTCATTTTGTAACAATCATCTCATAATCCAATATGTATCTAATTGAAAGATCAATAAAAGGTCAACTAATTTTTGGCATAAAATACTTCATGTTACAGAGACAAGTTAAATGTATTTTTTGTTGATTATTTATTATTCCATTGTTTTGTGATAGCTTAGGATATCTATTTCCATTGAATTGAGTTACGGAATAAACCAAGCTTTGTTCCCCTATTCAATGCAACAAGTTGTAGATAATAGTAGTATTAATGAAGGTTTAAAGAGATTTTGTTTTGTGTTTTTCTTCAAGTTAGTGTCTTCCTTATTAGTGTT